>PVIR01002402.1:0-103023 GCA_004026965.1 Petromus typicus
CGCGCTGCCCTCGAAGCAGCTGCTCACTCACTCTCGGGGGCCTGCACCCACCAGGCCTTCGGGGCGCTGATCTGCTTTGGAGCAGCCGTTGTCTGTGGTCACTGGCCAGCTCGCCTGCAAATATTACAGAGTCTGCTCCATCTTCTCTGGGTGGTCAGCAAGGCCGACTGTCTCATGTGTTATGTATCAAGGCAAAATTACATGGCCAGCAAAAAACAGCACAAAAATTACAGAGAGACACTTATATCTTTAGGCTAGTACCCACAACACACTGTTTTCCTTCTGAGAAACAGGTATTTATTCACAACATGTTGGGCTGTGAAATAAAAAAGAATCTGGAATTTATAAGCTAATTGACTGGAAATAATTATAGACAATGAAGTAATGATGTCTATATGTTTATATTTTTCCATATGTAACTTGACCTACATGTTTAAAAATGTAAACTTATTTTACCATTTATTTGTAATTATACCATTATTTATGTTTCTGTCAAGAGATTTTTAGTGTAGTGTACTTTTATTTTGAATAAGATTATTGACAAGACAATTCTTACATGAAAACAAATGGCATGAATGCATATACATTACAGTTCCAGTTCATCTCTGACATTAAAATAACTGAATTTTTACAGAGTTCCATTGTTCCACATTCGCTACCTTGACACACTAGTCGTTTATGATCAAATACTCGCTGCACAGGGGTCTGTCGGCCGCTGGAGCCCTGGTGAGTCCGGCCGTGCCCGACTCCTCTTTAGAGTGTGGTGCAGCGACAGAGCTGAGAGAAGCTTCTCAGGTAAACACCTTTTGCAGGAAGGCCAGCGTCCAGTGCCAGTGAGCAGGTCCCGCATAGAGACTGGGAAAATATGCTGAAGCCTTCTGAGCACTCTGACGTAGAGAATAGATCTGCACAGCAAAACTTTCCTGTCTCTTTGCTCTGGAGTGCGAATCAGCCAACAGTGCCCCGGAGTCGCTGCATGAGGCAGAGTCCCCTCCCTCCGCCTCAAATCTCCAGTTCACCTGGCAGCTGAGGAGCTTCCAAGGCCCGGCTGCTTTATCACTGGCACTTAGACTTCACATTTACCCAGAGAACATCCTGGGCGGGGACTATAACATCCCCAAGAGAGGTGGGACGGTCCCAGTGAGGGTGGGCATCACGGTGGCAGAGGGGGCAGTGGCAGCTGCAAACCCTCTAGTCTCAGCAGGTGTGCACCTGGGGGAGGAAAAGCCTCTGTCACAGCCGAGGCCCTGCAAACCTCCACGGCTCCTCTCACTGAGAGCAAGTCAGAGCGGGGCTCCGTGCTCGACACAATGGCAGCACGAACAGTCCGGGGCAGCCAGTCCTCCGGGCCCGGGCAACAAGCCTAACGGGAGGCGCCCAGACCTGTGGGAAGGGGCTAGAAGATTTCAAAAGGGAGATGGCTTATCAGATCAACCTTCTAGGACAGTCACCAGCAGGCTCAGGGAACAGACGGAATGAATGAAGCAGGGACACCTGGCCGGGCCTGTGCCAAGCCGCTGGCCGGTCCTGTGCTTCCTGTCTTGAAGAGTCTCTGAAGAGCCAAGGTGACACAGGCAGATCCAATCCCAGAGGAAGAGATCAGCACACTGACACGCGTGACCCACAGGGCCTGCCCTCAGGGGCCCCGGTCCAACCACGACAAGGACAAATGCTTATTTTGTAGGTGGAGTTGAGAAGACAATATGGTGGTCTAGAAAACAGTGTTTAAAAGGAGAGAATTTGTAATAACCATATCACTTGGAAATTCCTTCAAAAGATAAAACTTCTATGTGCAGTTTAACCTTTAAATAACACCAGCAGGCAACCACGACAGTAAGCAGAATACTTGAGAAAATAATTAAATGATTTAGGCAACGGCTTCTCGAGAAACAGCGAGACTATGAAACCACTGTTTGGGCTATTATTTTATACACATCATATATATATGTATATATGTATATTTATAATTACACATAATATAAAAAGATATTTCTATGTATTTACACATACACACACACTTCCTAGTGGCCAGAGTTCATACACTGTCCATAAAGCAGTGCTTTCCAGTGCATACCATGAGTGTAAAAGCAAAGAAATATTCTCTTGCAAATAATTTGTGATTCATCCCTTCTCACAGACTACAGTTGTTTTTTCTCAGTGCTTGAGGTGATGAAATACAAAATATGCATGTGTTATCAAAGACTCTAAAGGTCTGAGCCAGACATAGAGCAAATGAGTCCGGAAGTCATTGCAAGAACTGAAAATGGAGTCAGCGCACTGAGGGTGGGCACTGAGTGGCATTAAGGAAAGAATGATTGCAAAGGAAAACCCGCACTGACAAAGTGCAGCATCATTCTGGCCCCACAGAGGTCAGACAAGCCATCTCCATATGCAATGAAGAGGCCTACTGAGCATTCACTTACCTATCAGGACCAATATTCCAACAATCCTACATTTTTCCACAACATGCACATCAGGGGAGGTATTCATCATATTAATCCCAGGGACATTCACATAAAGAATGTGTCCTCAGCCCTTCAAGAATGTCCTAGAGTCTCACTGCACTCCTGGCCCAGCAATCCAAAAAACTTTCCATGACCTGCCTTGCATCTGTTGTTTCAAAATAACTTCACAATAATGTACAATTTCTATTCTTATTTTGTTGAAACCACTGGCATTTCCCCAACCCATAAACAAAAACAGCATCTAGAAACCACCAGACATCAAGTATGCAATTTTCCTCCCAGTACTTGGTCTGCAGAAAGGCTCCCTGCCACACTGACTGTCCGCGAGTGCGCGACCGTGTGCAGCCCCGTCCAGCTTGCAGGGACATTCGTCTCTAATGAGTCACATCAGGAACCACTATATATTTTTGTTGCTAAATTTATTAACATATATTTATGGGCATATAGTTATACAGTTTTTCTTGTGGTGTTTGTGTTTAAACTAATTTTTGCTAATTTTCTTTTGTTTTTCCAAGGAGTATTTTTATCTTCCTAAGCCTCAAGAATCGTCTTTGATGTGATTATCAAGAAACTACCCCAAAGTTTCAGTATTCTTAGGAATACATTCTCGATATACAGAATCGACGCACCTTCACTATTTCCTTTGCTCGATCCAGCCCCAGACATAGAGGTGGGGTGGGAAAGATCATTCATGTGTTCCGCAACAGGTGCAGCCCTTTCTTCCTGGTTTAATGGATGAAACGGGAAGCACAGTGACTCACGTTTCCCCGAGAAGAAGACGCCATCCCAAAAGGAGCAAATTTAGGACGGAGATGGGAGCAGACGCTTTCCTGTGAAAAGACTTGGTTTGGGTCACGGCTTGATAGAAACTTTCTTGGTTTCTCAAGTCTCTTTACTGTTAAAAGGATGAAATAAAACGTGTTTGCATAGTGCTTATATCTTGGGCACATAGAGCAAATTGATGTAAAACCCAATTTCAGGTTAATCACTGTGCCATTTTATTGTACACTTGGGAGTGTTTCATATGTAGATCTGCACACGTTCATAGAACGAGACGTGTAACCACGTGGAACCTGTGACACAGACTGCCACACACCCAAGTGCACAGTCGAGCAGAATTATCTGAGACCTGAGCTAGATAAAGTGTAGAAAGACCTTATTTTCCTATTACAGTCAGTTATATACATGTATCACTGTTAAATAAGAAACTAGAATTTATTCATTGTCAAGAAAAGCCATTGAGCGGCTGGTGAGTCACATTTTGCCCCGAGTGGTCTGGCAGGAAACTGGCATATCACTTATTGGCAAATCTGAACGGTATTAAATTGAACAGGTAAAAAATAGACTTGTGAATTAAATTAAATTTACAAAACATTTTTCCGAATAGCATGGACCGAGCAATGCTGATATGATTTCCTGACAGCTCGAGGGTTCGCAGCAGCAGGCACCCTTTCCTCATCCCGGTCCCTCCCCAGCCACAGGGAACGGCTGACGCAGGCTCCCCGTGTCAGGCAGGAGCAGGCAGGGTGAGGCCACAGCCCCCGCGCCGTCGGGCGGGCGGTCGGCACGTCTGTCTCTTCTCTGTAAACACGCGCCGCCCCCGAGCAGCTCGCTGCCCTTCACTCCGACTCCCTCCTGCACTTGGACCCTGGCTTCTGGCAATTTGCTGGACTCAGCTCTCAGACTCAGTTGTCCCTGGAGTCTCCACCCTGCTCCCCTCCCTCTGTTCCAGCCCTCCCATTTTCCAGCATCCCAGGCTCACACTGGCACTCCTCCCTGGGTGCCAGGGTATATCCCACTTTCCTCTCTGAGCCCGAGAAGGAGGTCGTGCTGTGTCTCAGAGACACAAGCCCGTGGTCCCGGGGCAGAGCCAGCCGTCCAGGGAGCAGAGGCGCCGTGTGCTGCCGGGACTTCTGCAGGGTGGCCTGTTCTACTTCTGCGTGTTCCACACCACACTCAAATACAGTTTCCAGGGAAGCAGGGAGGAGCTGGAATCACCTCTCTCAGATGAGGGCTTTTGTGTCAAGAGACACAAAAAATGTCAAGAAACCCAAAAAACATCAGGAGACAAGTCCCACGAGAAACACAGATGTCCTGATGTTTCAAAAACACTAAGAAAGGAGCAGCACTCCAGCCATGCTCTTCCGTTTCAAATACACCAGTGCGCAGGTCTGTAATCCCGCAGCACCGCACTTAGTCTGGGCACCTCGGCTCAGCCCGAGGAGGGCCTCTCCGGCCTGGGGCTTCAGCCCGAGGAGGGCCTCTCCCGCCTGGGACTTCATTTCCAAAGCACTCTCTACATTTGTGTCGAAGTTCTCCTCCCTCCTGAAATGCCACAAGCTTTGAATCCCGTTAACTGGTTTCCAAGTAGGGAACATAGGAGCTGCCCTCTCCCAAGCCAGCTGCTGCCCAGCCTTCGGCTTCCTTCTCTGGCAGACTCGGAAGGCCGGCGTGGACCCACACCAAGCACTGTGTCCTCCTGGGGACCGATCTCTCCCCTGCGCTCTGCTGGTCAGGACCCTCTTTCCCCTGTCTCAGCCTCTCACTCAAATTCCACTGTTGCACCAGGTGAGACCTGGATCGTATCCACTTATCATTTCTGTACCTCTGATTGGCACTCACGCAAACACAGACTAATTCCAGTCAGACTTGCTCTTTCACATAGCACCAGAGAAGACCTGAAAGTTTTCTGAGCAGAAAAAAAAAAATCCGCCACACTGGACTCATTCTGTCACGTATGTAACATGCTTCCATCGCTGTTCCCTGACACCTGGAACATAAAAACAGCCTGCTGTCCAGGTGGGTGAGCGTAGAAAAAATCCTTCCTCATCACAGAATATTTGCGGAACTGACACCAAAGTCAGCCAGAAGCACCGTGATCCGGGGAGCTGCCAGGGTCCAGGGCTCTTCTGCCCGACCCCGCCCAGTCCCCACTCTCCTGGAAAAATTGGGAGCCAGGAAAGGAAAGACTCCTGAACCGAGAGAGCCTCGGGCCAGCCTGAGAGTCTGGGCGGGCAGGGAGGGCAGTGGAGGGGAGGCACGCGAAGGCAGAGCTGGCGACAGCCCTGGGCCCGAGGGCGCTGGCCTGCAGGCACGCAGCACGGGAATCGATCCTGACGTGGGAAAGGTCCGAGTGTGAGCGCTCGTTTAGCATGTTCTGTAGCATCTTTCATCAAACTGTCAACACGCCTGCATCAGTGGCATGCCGGGCCTGCGGAGGGTGGAGGGGCTGCCCCCGGCTTCACGCCCCCCTTGCTCAGGGTGTGGATTTCCAAGTTGTCTTTCCGTGTTCCCGACAGGCTTTCCACACCAGAGAGTGCAGTGGGAAGACAGGCCAACATACCAAGGACAGGCTCCACCCAGATGCACCGCGCAGAGTTCACAGGGGAGGAAGCCACGCTGTCATCGGCCCTCATGCGTGTCCCGGAAGATGGGGCTCCTCCGCTCCTAAAGATGCCCACCCTGCAGCCTCTTAACATGAGCATGGCAAACAGAGGGGCTGACGTTTCCTACCAGACTTCGAGTCTAGACCTGCATAATACAGGATAGCATCCGCTTATATTTCATTATAACGGTATTGAAAATTTTATTTCCAATAAATGTCTTTTTAACTCTGTTAAAGTAAATGATTCACAGGATGTCTGCGTGTCATTTCTGATCAGCCCATACTTCCCACTCCCATCTCCAGGTCCCGAGTGCACAGTGTGACTGGATGGGGGAGGGGCGGAGATGGAGGAGGGGTGAGAGGGAGCTGGGGGGAGGAGACTGACTCTGCGCGCCTATCTGTCCCCTCAGTGTTTACTCCTTTAGCACCCCAACTTTCCACTGCCATCTCAAATATAATTCTCTGACATCTTTGAGGAGCTTCATTCTGTTGTAAGAACTTGGGTTTCACTCTTGTCCTGTGGTTAACTGTCATTGGCTGTGCTTCTTGCCCTCTCGCCCAGACCATCGGGGTGTCTGGACTGTGTGGCTCCTGGCTGGGCACACGGAGCCCTGACTGCGCCTCCTGCCGTCCTAGAGCCTGGGCTTCAGTGCGTGGCCAGGAGTCCTCACCTTTCTAGGTCCTCACCTTCGCCAGGAATCCTGCCGGCTAGCCTCAGATTGCTTTTCCACTTCCCATGACGAATGACAGCTTCATCATCCCCTGCGATCCTGAGAGCTGCGGATTCTCAATGACCTGGGCAAGGTCACTGGGCAGCCACACAAGGTGAGAAGCAGCAAACCAGTATTTCCACAGAATTTCAAAAGGCTCCATTCAGTTACGCAGAATGAGTTGGAAAAGAGGAGGGTAAGAGTGCGGTCACTGGTGGCACATCAACCTGCTGGACCACACGTGTGCCATCCACTGTGCGAACATGGGTGAGTTTCTGACTGTCTCTGTGCTCTGACTCTTCTGGACAATGAGCGTGACAACTGTGCGCACCGCTTAGAGTTAGTGAGGATGAAATTCCCCGTGTCCTGTGAAGTACTTGGAGCAGAACCCGGCACCGTAGGTAACTGAGAAGTATTGAGTTTCTATTGTTATTAGCACTGCTATTAAGAACTTTGTTATTAATTTTGAAGGAAGTATGTAAATGGAAACTGGGATTAAGAAACATCAGAGGTGAGCAGAGAGAAAATCTTGTGTCTTCACCATCCGCCTTCCACGATCCAGGGCTGAACGCAGATCCAGGCCCTGCCCGGAACCCGGGAAGGAAGTCTCAAGCAAAGCCATTCATGAAGACCCGAAGCAGTAAGTCAACGGCAGACTTCTAACTGTTCTTTCCTGTGAACTAGTCAATTCTACAACTGCTTACAAACTAAGAAAAATAGCTCATTTTCTTTTGAGTATGAAATCCTAGAAGTATGTTCGCCTCATTAGTAGCTTATCTAGTGTCAGATTTGGAAACTTCTTACAGAATCTCCAGTCTGCTTCTTTGCAGCCACGGCGCTGCCTACGCTGCGGATATCCCTTCCACCGAGGGTCCACTTCACCTCCAGTCTTCTTCGACACAAAGTTCTGCCACCTTGCTCTAGAAACTCTGCTGCTTCCTAGAAAGGAGTCCTGTCTTCCGTCTTCAGGAGACCCAGATCCTCACATTTCTCCGAGCCTTCTCCTCCGGACACTGTTCCGTACCCGTGCCCTGAGTTACTCCCCACCACTCTCGGCCCTGCCCACACTGAGCCAGCCGTGCTTCTTTTCCCATCTTGGCGCGGCTGATGCTCCTTGCCTGTGCACTATTGAACCTCCTAGCGTTGTAGGCGCAAAAGAGACCAAGAACTCAAATAATTCTTCCTTCCCCGTAGCTGGCACTTTAGCTGAAAAAGACAGACAACAAATAAAAAGTGAACAGTGGACAGGGAGTGATAAGGTTGCAAGGAGAGCTAAGGTGGAACCACACTAACACCTGAATAAAAGGAAAGAATAAAAGATGTAAAAATCTAAGGTGCTGCCCTAGGCGCCGGTCCACACATAGGAGAAATGGCCTAGTTTCCAGCAGTTTCAGTTGTTTCTTCTTTTAAATAACAGCGTTGTAAACCGCCGCTTTACAGCTGCGAAGGTGGAAGATCACAGAGGGACCCAGGGCAGCGATGGCAGCTGCAGTTCTGCCCCGACAGCGCGGACACAGCTGCAACCCGCCCAGCCTGCCCAAACTGCAGCTTGGAGTTCACGGCGCTCTGCCCAGTGGAGAGGGGGGAGGTAGTGTAAAGTGTTGGGGGGAATACAACAATGAGAAATTAACAAAAGACAAAAGCAAATAAATAAAGGAAAACCTAGAAAGCCAGGGCCTTAGCTCAGCAGCTCTGGTCCCTCCCTGCCTCACAGGCACAAGGTCCCAAGGACAAATGACGAATCTCAGAGCCCAGCATTCTCAGTTTTTGGGTGTAAGATCATGGGAAAGTTATATGGTCTCTCCGAATCAAAGTCGCGTCGCCGTGTGGCGGGTAAACAGTCCAGCTGGCTGAAGGGCCGGGCAGCCTTCCACCTAGCTGAGCGCCTGCGTGTTGGCCTCGTTCTGGCGGCTCTCCGCGTGCGAGCGAAGGCCCACCCTCTGCTCGGGTGACGAGACCACAGACTCAAACTGGCACCACTGCTGGTGCGGCGTCCACACTGGCACCCCCGACAGGCCCCACAGTCCTTCACTTACTGGGAAAGCAGGAAGGGCAGAGGCAGTGATAAGGCCAGTCATCAACTACTTCTACAAATGCCCCCAGATCTTTCAAGGCTTTACAGACTTCTACTCAAAATAAATTACTTTCCTGCTCCAGAATGGCTTTATCAGTTTGTCAAAGGCAGAAGAGTCCCTGTAAATAGCCAGTGGGTCGCCCTAAAATCTCTCGTGAAATCTAACCCCCTGACCCCAGGAATTCCCAGTCCCACAGAAAGAGAGATTTCTGCGATCCGTAGCAGTTGTTGCAGCGGCTATTTGCTAATGGTTGAAAACACCACCGTGTGTGAAGTCAGAGGACAACCAAAAACACGCACAAGACGAAATGCGCCCTCCGGGGAACCAGCGCACACGCGCGAGGCCTCGGGGCAGACAGGCAGGACGCGGTCGGTCCGTCCGCACGCCGGTGCCCGGGCGGCCTGGGCGGGGAGAGGGGCCGGCCGGCGGGGTGCGGGCGGGCGGGCGGGGTGCGGGGGCCGGCCGGCGGGGTGCAGGCGGGCGGGCGGGGTGCGGGGCGCCGGCGCCCGGCGCTGATGGATGTCAAGGGAAGCGTCACCGGTGGCCGCCGCCGGGGAAGCGGGGCCGCGGCGCTCGGGACCAGAGGAGACCGAGGCCGGACCCCTTCCCGGGAGAGAAAGGACGGGCGCGGCGGGGCGGGCCGCGGGGCCACGCGGAGGTCGGCCGGCCGGCGGGGCGGAGGCGGGGCGGAGGGACGGAGCGCGGGCCCGGGCCTCGGAGGGCGGCTGTCCGCGCCGCGCTCCCCTCCCGGCCGGCTCGCTCCTGCGCCTGGAGCCCGGGCGGCGCCGCGGACCGAGCGGGGAGCGCGCGGCGCGGGGGCCTCGGCGGAGCCCCGCGCCGCTCGGCCGCCCGCTCAGTTGCGCCGCGGTCCTTGACGACCGACTGCGATCCGCGTCCGAACTGAACGCCTGGAGGACACGCTGCAGACTAACTGCGTGTACCGCGCAGCAAGAGGCCGGCCGCGGCCTGCGCAGCTGCAGAGCGCCCCCTGCAGGCGGCCGGGGCAGCGCGGCGGCAGCGAGCCGAGCGGGCGGCCTGCGATCGGGCTGCGACCCGGCCGCGACCCGGGCTGCGATCCGGGCTGCGACCCGGACATTCCGCGGGCACCGCCGCCGCCTGTGCCTCGCACCTGAAAGCGGCTCGCGTAGAGTTGTCGGTTTTCCTTCTCGGGCCACTCCGCATCGCTATTTGAATATACATGAAAATAATAGTAAAAACAAATACATTTGTTCTGCTATGCAAAGAAACACCTGCACCCAGGACCAGGAAGGATTTGCAATATTGATGTTAGCAATATATTCATTAAAGTGAAGTTTGGTGAGTTCTAGGATGAAGTTTATTTATTTCATTTTATAAAGACTGAAGAAAAGTAGTCGACTCCATGGCTGTCATCATAAAATGTTAATGATTTTAAACATAAAAATCACCAGAAGTCATGAAAACCATATCCTATGGTTATCACTAAATTTTAAAATAATACATAAATTTATTCGAAACGTGAGAAAGTGTATGACTACACTAACATTTAGTATTACACACTATATGAAATACACTACTATTTGAGAAATTTTTATAGCATATCAGCTAATCAAAGCTTTAAAATTCTGAATATAATAATAAATTCTAATTTAATTTTTCATTTGTAAGAGAAAGGGCAAAACATATATCAAAATCTTTTACTGGAGTGATTTTGAATGCTAATATTAAGGCAGTTTAAATACACCAAAGGATTTGGTGTCTGTAGCTATTAAATTTAGACTCAGAATTACATGAATATTTAGCAATGGTCACAACAGTATTTATCTAAATTAACAGCCTTTACGTGATCTTTGAATAAATGCAGATCTTTAGAAAACTGCTTTTAACATCATTAAATGTTCATTTAGACTCAATTTCACATACATTCAAGAGATATACATAAATGTATGTAATTAAATTGATAAATTATACTTACAAGCCTTTTCATAAACAATGTTTTTCACACTCAGAAAGTGGAGATGACTGCCTGGTTATCTTGTTTTTCTTATGAAATTTAATATGATATAATACATATATATATAGCTTCTAATTTTTAAAATTACATAGCAATGATATTATAAAGTATATTCTTTCTTATAGGTAATGAAAGCCAGGGTACTTAAGAAATGCAACTTGCTGTGTTAATCTTTTATGTGTTTGGTTATTGACCCAATAATCCTAACTGTGTCTTTCCCACATCAAATAATATACAGGCAAACCTTTCAGTATTAATAATCAATACTTGTGGAAATGTAGTTAAATGGACTTACCTTGAGGATATTCTCATAAGTGAAATAAATAGGTCACAGGTGTGTAAATATCGTATCTTTTCTCTGGTATGAGAAAATAAAGATGTAAATAAGTTCTAGAATGTATGTTATATATTTTGAAATAGAAAATACTCAAAACGAAATAGGGTAAAGGGGGAAAAATAATGAGATTATAACAAAAAAGAAAGGAAACAAAGTTTATGTATATAGGGGGTGGGGGTGGTAGGGTGGGTAAGGCTATGGGAAAAAAAGGAGAATCAAGTTGTGTCATATACTGGTACAAATTCTTTGTTCAGTGCAATCATGGTGTGTATATGTAATGTACCAATAAAGATTTCATTTTAAAAAATTAGTGTTGAGACTCTACAAATGTACATTCATCTTTAATTAACCTTTTGGATTTATTTACCCACATTATTGAATCCTTACAAAATGTAGTTTAAAATTAAAATATATTTTTAGTATCAGAAAATAAAATATTTCAGTGATCTAATGATTATACAATTTTTAACTCAAAAAGGGAAGGGAAATTAAAAAAAGATTACAGAAAGAATAAGACAAATGAAGCAGGCAAGCCGGCCCTCTCACTTAGGTGAATAAATTAAGATTTACAAATTAAAGAATTGTAAAATGAATAATTTCTCAAAAAGTGGAATTAACAATTTCAAAAAGTAACATTAGTCCAGAAGGGAAGTTTAATATCCTTAGATAACAAATATGAATAAAAAATAAACTATTCTCATGCCTTAAATATGTGATGTTGATTATGCATTCTTGACTTGTGGAAATGTACCAAAGAGCAATTAAGACAGTTCGAGCAAACTTTTCCTCAGACCAAAGACACAATTCTGGGTGCACACACACCTCTGGTGTTTGGAAGGATCGTAAATGCCGTTACTTCCTCCAGAAGACAGACATTTTTTAGAAAGGCAATTACTTTCTTACTATTCCTACCATGAAAAATGCTACCTTTTTTGGCTAATACAAAGAAACCGCAATTAGCAGTGAAACCATAAATACTTTCTGCGTTAACCACAGACGGCCTGTCCCGGGCAGCGATGGCTCACACGTGTTCTAAATGTGCTTGGTTTCGTTTTGTAGGGAAGGAGTGTGAGTATGTTTTCATCTCAGAAAAGACCATGGCAGCACATGCACAGCTTTCTAAAACGAGAAACACACCCTGAATTTAACCGGAGTGTCATCTGGGCCAGGAAACAGAGCTGCGTCCCGGGACAGCGCCGCGGGCCCTCGCCAGACTCGCCTGAGCTCTGGGGCCCTGCGTCCGCCCCGGGCATCTCGGAGTCCGCGTGGCTGTGGCCGGAGCTGCCACACACGCTCTCGCACACTTGGCACAGGCACCTGGCTTTGCAGCCCCGGGGTCAGCACCCGGCTGGCTGCCCTCGGGCCCCAGATAGTCCGTGGGAGTCCGCAGGCGGCCCGCTCAAGCCTTCCTTGGACACCCACACACACTGGGCCACTCAGAGCGCACGGCAGAGAGAAAGCCCTCACACACCTGACCTGGGCTCACCTGAGGAGCCTCCCGAGGAGTCCACAGGGAAACTAACCAAATGTTATTCCGTGGCTCACATACGAATAAAATGAGGAAATCAAATTAAAACTCAAACGCTGGTTGGAACTTTTCTTTTCCCGGCTGGATTGACACCCACAAAATAGCACACCTCAGCAAAAGACTTCCCCCAAAGAGATTACCTGTGGAAACCTTTCCACAAAACTTGGTACATCGAATCCTCTCTTTCATCTTAACGGGTATGACTGACTACTCCAAAGAAGAAAAAGGCACACTTTTATCTTCCCTAAGCTTAGAACAATACATGATCATTTGTTTTCTCAATCATTCTGTTTACTTTAAATGTGCTAAGAAAATTGCTGATTCTGAAAGAAGGAAAATTTAATCCTCAGGGACCTGTACAGTCTCTTATTTTTTAAGAAGAAAGCATTGGTATTACAACACTAAAAATAGTTAAGAAAACAAATCAGTTTGAAAAATTAACAAAACCCCTTGCCTGGCATCAGGCAGGTTGAGCTGTTAACTGAGCTACAAATTGATCACTGTGTGTAATCCATAGATCATGACTTAGTTCAGTATAAACAACACTGGCGATCTGTATTCAAAACCGGGGTTCAGTTGGTCGAGCGGTGTCTCTCTTAGTGGACAAGCCTGGAGGCTTAGTGGTTGGGGATGGGGGGGGGGGTTCCCTCAACCCGGAAGAGGAAGTACTGGGACTGCCCACAGCGGAAGTCTTCATTTACCAGAGTAACTGTCCTTTTACCCCTCAAAATAATGAGCCAAGTAATAAATTAAAATAAAACTTAGAAAGTCTTTCATTTTGCTTCTACTCAATTATGGATTTAAATATATAAACTTTAAAAAAAACGTATTTGTCTTAGGTACACTGGGAAGTATGTGCTATTTACAACCAGGATAGTTGCTGTATATTTAAAATTTTGTCAGATATGTACTCTTAAAAGTCCAGGTATCATAAGGCACATTATGATTTTAATTGGGGTTGAAAACACATGTATCTCATATAAAAATAAAACATTAACCTAATGAGGAAACTGTGGACACTGTGGGTGAGCAATCCTAATCTTAAAAAATTGTAAGGCAGATTTCTTTAAATGCCTAGAAATAATTTTAGTGGAAGACAGTGTTAAAAAGACAGCTTTTAGAGTTTCCAGTGAAGGATATAATTAATTTGTTTTATTACAGTGCACCTCACGTCACAATTTAAGTCACAATAGCTTTTAAAAGGTAGCAGGAAGCAGGGAACAGAAATCACCAGACTCAATATTAGAGATTTAAAGAGCTCACCCCCACACACTAAAAATAATTCATCTTGCTCGGCAGAAACACTTTTTTTCTCCTCAGTGTATTTCCATTCTCAATACATCCTAATTTGCAATCCTCGCAAAAGAAAACAAATACAATTGCACCACCTATAATCAAGATCATTTTGTCACATGAATGTTAAAACAATAATGCTTTATAACCAGCATGTCTTATAAATGAAGTCCTAAAAATACGCGCTGTCGTCTTTTCATTCACCTTGTTTGTAAAGTGAATATGATTGTCAAACTTCATGCTAGGGCTGATGTTCCTTTTCCAAACTCCAAATGTTCTCATGGGAGCCCCGAGCTTCTGCACCCTAACCTGGGATTCCCTGAAGCTCGTCAGCCACTCTCTGGAGAACTGATCTAAGAACCTGTCTGTGCAGAGACGGAGAGGCCCGGCCTGGCCACACACGTCACCCCGCACAGCGGGCAGGAGCACCCCCGTCTCGGCAGCAGGGGACCAGGCGGGGCTCCTGCGCTCCCGGGCCGGCCAGCAGCACATTCCAGTCAAGATCTATCCCTCCCTCCTCCTCCAGGTTCACGTTCATGGCACAAGTATGTGTGGGGCTTTTAATCCATAAGACATTGTGTGTGTGCGTGGTGGGGCAGCAGGTTTGTCCCCAGATCCTACAGACCCTGACCGTGAGGGTGCTTTCCCTAGGGGTGACTCACCCCTAAAGACCATGTGGATTTCTTATTTCATGTCAATGAAAATAGCTGTTTTGGAGCATTTGTAGATTATATAGACAGTATTTTATTAAACATTTTCCTTTTATTTTTCCCACGTGTTAATGATGTGCATTAGTAGGCCTTATCAGTGGACTTCATCTAGACACCACAAAATATGAAATGTGTCTAAAATGGTTGAAAACCACTGACCTTGGGGCCAGGGATTTAGCTCAGTGGTTCTTACGCCTGTCTTGCAAGCACAAGAACCGGGATTTGATCCCAGGTAACCACATACAACACTGGGTGTGGAGACTCACGCCCAGCAGCAATCAGCACCACATACCACAGTGCCGGGCGTGGTGGCTCACGCCTGTAATCCCAGCACTTGGGAGGCAGAGGCAGGAGGATTGCTGTGATGTGAGTTTGAGGCTGAGCTCAGGGCCAGCCTGAACCACAAAGCAAGACCCTGTCTCCAAAAAAAAAAAAAAAGAAAACCACCGACCTTCACTTTTTTGCATGAATGGTCCACTGTAAAATTCCTCAAAGCTCCTGCAGAACTGCGCACAGCTTTCTGAGCGCGCCACATGGACCCTCCCCAGCCCTGTGTGGCCCGAGGCCCCTTCACGCCAAGCAGCCCTCGGGAGTCTGGGAGCCGAGGCGCCTCGGAAAGAGGCTAAAACAAACTCAAGTCATTGAAAGGGGATTAAGTAGAAAGTGCCTCTCTGTCCTAGCCTACACTGCAAGTGTTACAAGGATGTCAGAAAATATTTGCAAATGTTGTTAGTCTCCATTCTGCAAGAGAAGTGACATCCATGCTGCTCCTCTCAGCAGCGCACGCAACAGCAAGAAACGGCGGAAAATCTTACGGCTGTGAAGAGCACCAGAAACTAAGTGGTCTTGGAAGTGAAAGAAATGTTACAAAGTGTGTGTTTTTCATAAAATTATTTTTAAGAGCTCTGATTTTCCAGGCCACAACAAACTTTCTAAAGTTTATTCCTGTTTATTCAGAGTTTGTCTTCTGATAGACTGTAAGTTTTGTGAGGGTACAGACCATGTCTACCTCATCTGTCACCCGATTTCCAGAACCTATTTGCTGCATGGAGTAAGTATATGATAAATTATCAGGTGAAGGTGTAAATAATACAGATTATACCTTATTAAAAGTATACATAAGGAAAATAAAAACTTCTACAAATATTTTAATACTAAATATATTGAGACATCATGAGATTAATAGCAGTTGCCTTTGGTGTTTACAGTTAATTACAAGAGGTGCTCATAGTGGTGGCCACCAGCTTCCAGGCATTTAATAACATTTAATAATTAATAATAATAATAATTAACATTTAATACAGCGAACTGCTGGAGTTGTGTATACATTTTTTGGTGGCCTCTGTATTTCAGTACTTGCTGACTGAAAAGACTTTCTCAAGGAAGACAGTGGTAAGTTCCCCAAACTGGGAGCAGTAAGGTCCATGTGTGACCCAGGTAGACGGTAACATTGAACTAGAGAAGCTGCTAACGTCCCACCCGGCCAACTCCGCCGGCTCATCTCGCCCCAGATTTCTCATGCCAGCTGCTGTTGTCCACTCACAGTCCTCTTCTAGTTCTGTGTGTGAGCCCAGATCTCCTCGAGGATGTTTTCAGGAGCCGTTTACTTGCTCAAACATTCTCAGCCTCTGTCTGCATCTGTGCTTTGCACAGTTGTGCTCATGGAGTGTCCCAATGCCTGCTACGGTCGAGGCACGTACTGAACATCACTTGGTGATGAGGTGAAGGAACACGTGAATACATTTGACGGAAGCTGAAACTCCCCAAATAGAGCCACCGTCGTCCTTCTAATTGGTATTTATCATGAAGTTGCTTTTGGGATTAGAAATTTTTCCATTCTTTGTAAAGATGTTTCATCATCCAATGAAATGTGCCACCTACTTTGTAATTTTTCCCTTTATCCAACCAAAACTCTTCCACCAATGAACATCAATTTTTGGTTTTCTCAGAAATATGTAGAGCCTGTGCAAGGCCTATCTTGGGGGTGTTAATATGACGTTGGCCTGTGGTCGACCATCCTGGAGGCCCCTGCCCCTGGTTCTTAGCACCTACAACTAGAAGGCTACCACCTTACAAAGGCCCAGGGGGATTTGTTGACAGCTGTGTCAGGCAAGTGAGTTCAAAACTACCCGGATGACCTGTATTTTACGGGAGACACATCTCTGCTTTCCCACACAGCAGAGGAACACTCAGCCCCTCGTGTCTGTCTCATGGGGGCTGGAATTTGTATTTTGATTTCTTGGCTCAGAAGAGTAAGGCCTGATGTCACCTCCCATCGAATATCTGAAATCCCCTGAGGTGAACAACGGTGATTGCATGGACTGCACAGTGGGAGGCCAGACACTGAGGTCACCTCAGAAGAAACAGGCTCAGATTTCCTCAGAACAGTCCCAGGGCCCTTGTCAGCTCCACAGGCCACGCAAGGAGCCTGCCTGCCGCCAGCCTCTGTGCCAGGGGCTCACGGTGACAGCGCGTGGGGAGCTGACTGTGGTCCCCAAATCCAAGCTGTCAGAATGCTGACCCCCAGCCACATCTGTCCTCGCAGACACAGCCAGGAACCGCGCACCCCACTCCAAGTGGGCCCAGCGTGGTTAGCTCTGGGTGAGCAGCGCCAACCAGCCTCAAACAGAAGTGCGCGTCCCTCTGGGCCGTGCGGGTGCCACGCTCTCGGACTCCGGGTTGTTAAGCTGAGTTGCCCCACTGGGCAATTATTGGCACCATTTCATTCTCTTCCTACCCTTATGATGTGGTTTCTTTCCATGTGAGGCATCTGCCTCATTTTGGAGGAGCAGGATTCTGTTAGGGTTACTGGGCCTCGGGTTGGGGAGTGCGGGCTCTGTGTGACCACAGTGCCCACGGCATAAACTGAAACACAGAAATAAAACAAAACACAAAACTGTCCATGTCCCACCCTGAAGCCCACACAGAAGGGAGAAAGCTGATGCAGGCAGATTTGGGATCTAACCCTTATGGGACCTTGGTACTTTGCCTTCGCCTCTGGTGAGATTTTGGAATAAATGTTTTTGAATAACAACAGCACCGAGCTAAACAAAAAGCGCCTGTCTTCATACTGGCTTTCAAGAGTTAGGAGCAGCAGCACCGTGCAATGATATTTAAGCTTTGTAAAGATCTCATGGCCCTGGGGAAGCCCTCAAAGTGGCCACCTGAAAGAGCCTGCCCCATGAGGGTCAAAGCTGCCCCAGCGGGGGCAGAAGTCAGCCCGCAGCGACAGGCCAACGCCTTCCACTTTCCAGACTTTAAAGCACATCGGGTTGTATCTAGGTAGAAATCTCAGGTCCCATGGATGCCACGAGGTAGGGAGACTGCACACTGCTTGGAGAAGGAGAGTGACCCCCAGGAGGGGAGCTGATGCCAAGACATGCCAGGGCTGCACCCAAGTCAAGAAGCAGAGTGTGGGAAGATACAACTTAAGGAGTTAGAAGAAATGGGCCCGTTTACCTCACCCATTTCCAAACTGTCCCTTTGCTTTGGGAGATTTGTACTCATGTGATAATTCATGGTATTAACCTAAAACTTTAGCAGTTCAGTGATAAAGACCAAATGGGACATATTAAAACCCTGGACACCTCCAAGTATTGGGTGTGACTGTTCATGCTGGCTCCTAACAGGCCCCAGTGACTTTTCTCTGCAAAATAATGACATCAGTCTCACACTGTCATGACTAATGATGTCATTCAAAATACTCTCTTTTTAAAAAGAAAAAAAAAATCTTATGACTGTTTTTTCCTTTAAGACCTTTTCCTCAAAATATCTAGTTGCTATAATAGGAATTCAGGAAGCATGGAGTTAAAGAAGTTGGCTTTTTCCCCCTTAAATCTGAACAATTGGAATCAGCACTTTGCATTATTTTAAAAATGAATGCTTAGAATCAGCAATTTTCTTGTTTTTTTTTTAAAGATCTTGAGGGTTTTTTTTTTATTTAAAGTGGAAAACTACATTAAGTGCAAGGCAGTCAACAAAGAAGCAGCCATAAAGCCTAAGTATTCCTAGAGTTATAAAATACGTCCATTGCGCCAATTCCACTGCCAACAATGAAGTTTTAAGCATTAATATGCCTTCATTGCAGCTTTAATGCCTTAATATTGGCTCGATGGCTCTTTTGGGTAATTCCGCTTTCTCTGGTACTTGAAAGGTGATGATGTCAGCGTTCTTCTCACTGATTCATATGCAGGTTGATGAAGCTGAGTTATTTATTGAGTTCCATTATATTTTCTATAAACATTAGTTCTCAATAAACAGAGACATTTAGCCGAGGGTTTATTTATTAAATAGGTACTGTACAGATGGTTTTGCCACACATGATGTGCTGCAGAGGATATTACTCAGGAATAATCAGCTGTGTTATAGCTTGGCTAAATTAATAAGATGATAATGATGAAATTGATGCTTTTGAGCTAGGCTTGGTAAATGGTTTTTGCATAAACAAACTGATAAATTTGAGAAGCAATTACTTGCTTGTCAAAGATAAAAACACAACAGGGCCCATTTATAGTTAGGTCCTATTTATTTTTAAAGATTGTACCAGATTTTATGTTTAATACGCTGCAATTAAAAAATAATACTCAAATGAAGAAGAATAAAAAACTAACTTTCTGAGTTCTCCTTCAAACCCTGAGCAGCAACATTGACATCAGGCAAACTTTTCCACTGTGTCTGGAAGGAAGACTTGTCTGAAAAGCAGGATAACATTCTGTATTACAATGTGTAACCACGTAGACACGTGGCAGAGAACAGCTGACTGATAAGTCCCTGATACACACACACGCACACGCGCACACACACACACACACACACACACACACACAGAAAGGGAGAGAGAGGGAGAAACGGAGCAGGGAAGGAGCCAGGGAGGGAGGCTTTCCAAAATTCAAGGTAATTATTTGGCCTCACTTACAGTGTTTTATAGAAGATACAGAGCACATCCATTTTTTCAAGTAAAGATTATTTAGCAATTTCTTAGAATCTGAATATAAAAAATATGTTCCTATTGATAAAATATAAGGCTGGGTTTGAGCCCTGTAAGTCGGAGCCAACCTCCAGGGTCAAAGAAACATTCACCTCCTCCATCTTCAAAAGAATCTCAAAAATCATCCACGAGCACCTTCCAAACATAGACATACCTGTGCACCCCATCAGGACCCACATGGGCTACCTGCATATACAATGTCCATATCTGTTCATGCACGTGAGTGTCTGTTTTCAACCAATGTAAGAACAACCAGTTAATCTCTGAATCTTGATAGCTAATCAAAATCTATTTCATATTAAACAGTAAGTTTCATTTTCCTTCTCTTTAAAGAGTCCATGGTTATTAAAGATACATTTTAGGATATTTTTGCCACCTGGAAATTTTGATATCTACAGTGAACTATTTGCCTTATGTAAGTGGATAGTACACAAAATTAAATGTATTTCTAAATGTTAGGATCTAAAATGTTTTAAATGACAAAACATTAATTTTTTAAAAAGTTAAGTAACAGGGGCAGAGATTACCACTATTCCAATGGATAACTCTGAAGCTATCAATTAAATCAAACACTTATTTCATTAACTTATTACTCTTCTTGTCTTTTGCAGAAGGACTTTGATCTTCTCCAGCTGTAGTGTTATCTCAGTCCTGCCATCATTCGGCACCAGTGATTGTGTCAGGAGAGTATATTTCACCTTGTATTGTCTGTGTGATATAAAAGTAGCAGCAAGATACTACAGATGAGAATCTCAGAAACCCTGTCTCTCTGGGAAGCTAACAAAAAGATATTTATCTCCTTAGGAAATACCAATAGGTGTAACATGCAATGATAACAATACATAAGAACGGGCAGAACTGTTTTTAAAACACAGTTTTATCACAAAAACCCTCACACACTGGCCCGCTATCAGAATGCTTAATGATTTGTCACAAAACTTTGGCTGTGAAGTCCTTCTCTTGCTTAACTGAAACAACTGCTCCCAGGACCAATTACAACTCCATCAGAGACGAGCACAAACATGTCTTAGGGGAGCAGAAAGCTCTGAAGGTGAGGCCCCGTATGCAGAATTAAGGATAAATTTTAAACCATTCCATGAGCTCCACATCTAGCAACTGCTGCAGTGAGCACTGAGGAGAGAAATCCAAGGCATCTCGAGCGCTGAGACCAGGAGTAAACAAACAAAGCGTGAGGTGCCTCAGGCAGCGAGTCCCACGAATTGATTATTGTGAACAGAAATTCGTGTGCTTTCCTGAAAATACTGTCTGTGAGTGCTCAGCAGAAACTGGCTCTCGGACGGGGTCTGAAGTGCTTGCCAGCGCTAATGTGAGTGCAAGCTCTGCACCAGGCTATGATCAGGGCAATCATGTCACCTGATGTGCACCAAGAAGCTCACACTTTAAAAACCAAGGTATTGTAAATCACCTATAAAATTAACATAACTTAGAGTCTTCAAATTTCATTACACTTCATTTATCACATTTTTGTCAACATATACTAACTCATGTTTACCATTTACTGTATCTAATAGTCCAATTTTAAATGTATTCCATTAAATAATCAAAATAAGGATATTAAGCTGTCTTTTTAGACATATTTCCCCAACTAATTATAGGTCTATAATTTTAAAATAGTACTTTCATGAATTTTCACAATAAAGTTGCAAAACACTCATTTACTCAATTCTAATATATTTGCAGTATAAAAATACAGTTGCACTTTTTCTATTTGTGAAATTCTCCCCTTTACCTTCAATAAGTTAATTGGTGAAGATAACCAAAACTGCATTTGTTATATTATGTATCCGCATGAACCGAGAACACTGGCTTTGGCCGCGGCGAGGTTGCCAGCCCCAGCAGAGAGCGGAATGTCTGCTCTTCCTCGCTCGCAGCCGACGGAGCCCCTGGCAGAGCTAAGTTGGCCGGTCACAAAGCCACTGTGTACGATGCCGGCTGGGCTGGAGCGCTCAGCAGCCATTCAAACTGACAGTGGGGGACTTCAAAGGCACGGAGAAGAGGAGGTTACACATTCCCGCCCGGCACTCCCAGGGCGACTGTCTGCCTCCCGCAGGCTACAGGCACTGTGTTCATTCCTTCCTCCTTGTCCGTGCTCACGGATGAGTGCCCGGTGCGAGCGGCCAGGGCGCTCAAGGGGTCTGGGCAAAGCCCTGTCCGAAGCCTTCGGGACAGTGGTGGGACAATGGAATGGCACAGAGTACACACAGCGAAGCAGAGCTTGTGTGCCACCGAAGACAGGCCCCGAATGGCAGCCAGGGAAATGCACATGACCCTGAGTGTCGTCTCCCCTGAGACAGGAAAAGAGGGGCACGAAGCCATCCAAGGTTGTGTTCCGAGACCAAGGTGGTGGATACCCGTGCCCAGGATCTTCCCCAGGACCTGTTCCTGGTGCTGGGAAGGAGAAAGTCCGGTTCTAAACCACGGAGGAAAGAAAGCGAGAGGGGGAGGAGAGAGGAGAGAGAGAGAGAACTAATCAGTGCTGGAATGTCTAGATCTTCCAAATCTACTGTTTTGCAGCAGTACTTTATTCTGCCTGGCTCTAAAGACGTCTTTATCGCAGCCAACAGTGCCTGTCCTCCTCCACGCCCTCCTCTCTCTGCTGACATTCCTGGCAAAGGTGCCAGTTAGTGTCAATCATCATCACATTTTGAGATGTAGACACCTGTCTTCTAATAACTGGACAGAGACCCTCGGCTCTTTTCATACAGGTCATCAAGCAGACCTCAAAAGTAATGGGTTCCATTTACTACCAAGCTGGGCTCCAGCCGAGGCCCACCCCACTAGACTGCTTCCGCTCATGTTCACATTTCCGGTAAGTGGGCGGGGCCATGGCTATGGTGCCCTGGATGTCCTGGCTCCTCATTCTCTGCCATCTCCATTCCGCAACTTGGTAGAGTCAACCTTCCCCAAGCAAGGACCCTCAATATCCATGGACATGGAATACAGATTAAAATTTATGTAAGGGTAAATAACAAGGGGTAAAATAATGACATAACAACAAAAAAGAAAGGAAACAAAGCTTATGTATACAAGCGGGTGCAGGCTGTAAGGTGGGTAAGGGCATGGGAAAAAATGAAAATTAAGTTATGTCATACACAGGTACAAATCCTCATTATTGAGTGCAATCATGATGTGTACATATAATGTACCGATAAAGATTTGAATTTTATAAATATTTATATGCTATTTTTTAAAATACTGAATCTATATTTATACAATTGTATGCCACTATAAGATGAGGAGGTAATGAAGGCCTGCTGTATGCTAAATTCCAACAAGAAAAATAAGCAGAATTGACCTTAGGATGCAAAAATTCTACAAACAGCATTTTACAACCATCTTCATATTGTTGTGCTCCTGGGGCACCTTAGAGAGACTGTCAGTTGACTTAGAAAATTAGAAAATATTGGAAAGTCGAAAATAAGGTTTGGTAATTGATTAATAGAGAAAACAAGAAGGACATAAGATAAAATTTACCCCAAATGGTTGTGTGGCAGATGACGGGCTGGCAACAAAGGCAGCAAACAGGAGGTGGGCTGCGAGGGAAGACAGAATCTCTGTCTGTGTGGGGACAGAATCTCTTCCAAGGGCCAGGGCCGGCCAGGGAGGCTGGACTGTCTCCTTGGGAGCCTCTGTGAGCACATCATACCAAGATGTGGCAGGCAGCGGGACAGACACAGGTGCAGAGGTAGAGGAGAGAAAGCCTTGAGGAGGCTCTTCAAAATACAGCGTGTACCTGGAAACACGTTCTCACCATGGAGAGAATCATTACGCCAAATCAAAGGGAGAGAGCTAGAAAATACCAAAGGGATGTGTTAGGGATGCAAGAATACACACCCACACACTCCCTATAGACAGCTCACCCATCTCCAACTAATCTTACTGTCCATCTCAGAACTTTATGAATTCTGAGTTCTCCAAAATAAAGGCCATCAAATGTCACTGGAGAAGAGTGAGTCTCAAACACAGAGTTCCCCCCTCCCCGATAAAAACAGGTATAAGTATTTAAGGACAAGAAGTGCCACTGGTCTCTGACAAGTAGAGGCCGAGAATGATTCTCAGGACATCCACACAAAACATATAGTCCACCACGCCATTTCCAACATGGAGGAACATGGCTGTCCGGCTGCTGGCCTTCAGTTTAGCTTTATAGAAGGCAGTTGGCCAGTGAAGCTCCCCAGTAAGTAATTTCTATGGTAAAGAGTATAGTGTTCCCTTAATCGTGGTAGGTACATGGCTGTAAATGGGCATTCAAAATTCTAACATTTCTCCGGTAATTGTTTTCTAAGCTTCTATTTTCCAGAATTTCATTAACCAGGTCCTTCTTCACATTGCTGAGTAAGCTATTAGACGGTTAGGATAACTTAGAAGACATGGCAATTTACCTGGCTGACTTTGTTACTTTTCCTTTTCAGTATCTTGTAGCTCACCAGCACTTAAATTCTGGTACCCTCCAACTGCTGTGTCAGCGATGCCCATGGACCTCTGGGGACACTTTTCTTACCGTCCCAGAACTTTGTAAAGTCTGAGTTCTCCAAATCGAAGGCTGCCAAGTGTCACTCGAGGAGAGTGAGTCTCAAATGTAGAGCTTTCCCCCCCACCCCGAAAGGACAGGTAGACTTTAGTTTATGCACATTATGTGTTTTGTGAACTTTACTTTGGTGTTCATGCCATGGCTCTTGCGAGCCCTATGCGCACACCACCTCCTTTCCCCAGTGCACCAAACCCAGTATGTAAAAGGGAAGCCAGGCCACTGGCTTCAGAGAGAAAACCTGACCAGAACCCTTTTCCATGGAGAGATCTCGCTGTTGCATGGTCTGAGAGGAGTTTGGGTTGAGCGAACTCTGCGAGCACGTATCAGCACCTGCTCCCGCCCTGACGAGGGGCCCTTCGTGCCCCTGTTCCCTGTCCCTCTCCCTTCCCACCCTCACCACCAAACTTCCCTTAATGTCTGGAAAACTGAGTCAGTGGCCAACTTATGGCCCTGAGCTGTGGCTGGGACTCATCAGACATTGCCCAGTGTGCTGTGAGCCACACGTGGTGCAGCGGAAACAGCCATCTGTGGCCTCTAAGAGTCATGCAGAGTGTCGAGGCAGAGGAGACTCCTCGGGGCTCAGGAGCCCAACAGACTGAGCTCGGAGGGGAAAATAGTCACGCCTCTGCCAAGGTGTCAAAGCTAACAACCCTGCTGCCACGCCCCTTCCCCAAACTGTCTTTCTTCCAGTGTACCAAGCTCCATCTTCTCTCTTTCCATCTGAGGCTGACTCTTCTTTCTCAGTGCTCAGGCTGCTCATGGCTAGAACTGAGCTACCTGTGCTCATGAGGCACACAGTCTGTGTGTCAAGTGCACACAGCCTGGGACCATAGGACATGAATCCCCTGGCCACTAGTGCTCACGGAACAGGGTGGGTGTTGGGCAGAAGATCTCACCTCCCCCATCCCTACTTTCTCATCTTGAACACAGTGACAATGGTCACACCTACCTCCTGGGTCCTCACAGAGAGTAACACACAATTACATGTGTGCACATGCTTACTGTCCACATGCAGACATACATGCTTAGTAATAACCCAGAAACATAATAAATGCTCAACAGATGTTATCTTTCATTCCTAAGAATAGGATATTTAATCACTTAAATCTTGGTTGCTTAATTAAATTTAACAAATAAATGCATGTCACAAACAAAACCACCTCCCTGTGTCTTTTCTGGGAGAAGGGAAGACCTCCACATGAGATGTACAATAGTGACCAGCAGTGGGCTAGGAATTTTCACAGCATGGTCCCACTTACACCTTACACCAACTCAAACTCCTGCTCCTGGTACAGCCAATCTGAAGAGGGGATTAACCCAGCGCCCTCAGAGACAAATTCGTATATAAGACAGGGAACGAGAGGCCACTGGACCTACGCCTTTCCTGTGGAACCACTTTGGGTTTCTTCCTGCAGAGCGTGCCAGCACGGGGCAGTCAGGTCCCTGACTCATGTGCACCAAACAAGGTGCGGGCCTCCAGCTCTCCCGCCTTTGCTCTGAGGCGACGGCAACTAGACCTCTTGGGTCTGCCGCAGATTGACACAGCAGATGGTGCATTCTACAGTCTGGACCTTAAATTCAGACTCATCACTTCCTGCCTAATCATGGTGCCAGTGTGTGTATTAATTTGTGCGTCACTGCATCAAAAATGATTCAGAACAGAATTAGTTGAAGCTCATTCTAGGTAAACTCAGTCAGTCTTCTTCTACCCACACGGATGAACGTTAATACCTTTTGAACTGTGCCCTGCTTCCCAGAACATCTATCACAGCACGTGTGCCCTTTCAAGAGTCAACACTGGCACTGGGATAGCGTCAGAGCCTGCTCTGGACAGAGCCCCTGCTTTGGAGAGTGGTCTTTGGCACCTGGACTTCTCCCAGCACTGGAGGCTTTGCAAAGATACTGACTGACAATGATGAGAGAAATAACAGCATCTAATAAGTGGTTTATTTTCTTTCCTCTGGTGAAGAATCATACTTAGTCATGCATCTGTGTGAGTGATATATGCTAGCTTTTCATAAAATCTCTAAGTAAAATCAGAATATCTACCCCAGGAAGCTCTAATGTCAATCTTTATTTTACAAGCACTGAAATGTATATCACAAGAAAGTGTCATTCATCATGACATTTCACATGTATTGCATTGTTTTAATAGAAAAATCTGAAGTTTCATTATGTTAATGTTGAGCAATGAAAATAAAACATCATAAAAAAATAAGCACTTTTTGGTGATTGGCTATAGCAATTTTCTGTCAGCTTCAAGCACAATAAAAGCATACTGACTGGGGACAGAATGAATGCTGAGAACGGGGCTGCACCACAAAGGTTTTGCTGGGTCCCTGAGCAGCTAATGCTGATGAGGGGCAGCCCAAATAAAACAGAAATCAGCCCATGAGCTATGTAATAATTAATTGTTCCAGAGAAGACGTAATGGAGTGATTATCCCCGGATAGAAATGCTGAAAAGAACCTATGCAAATAACATTTCTCATTCAAAAATCTAATAACTGATATGGATCAAATGTAAACTAGAAGAGCATTACAGAGCGATCGAGACACGGGCTCAACCGCTTCAGGGACTTTGTCTTTTGTAGCCGACACAAATATAGAACTGACACACTAACCAGAAAACCAGCTGGCATTTAGCTGTGTAGACAAAGAGAAACAGCCAAATGTACAGTGCTGCTGTGAGTGAGCTCCGGCACATTTGCACAGACAGAGTCACTGGGAAATTAGCTAAAGATGGGGGCAAGAGGGAAATGCACAGGGAGCTCCATGTAAGATATCTGTTTCTTATAAATTGTTTCTTCTTAGGTATCAAAACTTCCACATTTAGAGGATGTTATTTCATTTATACCTTTTCCTTTCTGCTTTTTGCATTCAATTCCTTTTTTTACAGCCAGGTGTGATAGGGCATAGATGCAGTCCCAGCACTCCAAGAGCTTAAGGCAAGAGGATCTCAAACTGAGCCCAGACCAGACGAGGTAACCCAGTGACCTAGTAAGAGCCTACCTCAGAAATAAAAAAGAGGAAAGAAAAGGGCTAGGGACATAGCTGCATGTGAGGGGGCCTCCCTAATAACACACACACACACACACACACACACACGCGCATGCACACACAACTCTTATTCTCTAGGAAATAAAACAAACTTCTTATGGAATATGATATGCTAACCAAAATATATTTGTCACTCAATAAACATAGTAAGCTGTCAATAAATATTCATTGAACTGATGGACAGAGTAGACACCTCATCCTTCTGCCCTGTGCTCAAATTCAAATACCTACCTGTCTCCGTGGAGAGTAAGGAAGGCTCCAAGGACGAGATATCCATCAGCAGTTTCCCTCATGTGTTCAACAGTGTTCAAGTATCACAGAATTTACAGAGCATTTTCTAGGGGATTTTAAAGATTTTAATCTGTCTGCCTTTCCAGAGTCAGATGAGTCTAATTTGTTTAATACATCCTATCCTTGTGTAAACATAATCTTGCAATATTGATTAATTTTGATCCACTTTGGGTAAAAAATTTAAGTATTACCTGACTTCGATTTCCCTCTACTGTTCCACTTCCATCGTATTTCAAAACAGTAATTGTCCAATAACAATCCACCCTGGAAGAAGTGCTCAGACTGGCTGGACGGTACCCAGACTTCCATGTCTAGCTTCGCTCTGCTTTGTCGCTCTCCAGTGGCCGACAGTCTCTCCTCCAAAGAAGGAATGAACAAATGCCCCTTCTCTGTAGGTTTTCTGGGAGCGGGCGTGCAGACGTACTCTGTGCTCCACAGTGCACTGGTTGGAAGGAGTTTGTACTTTCCCATCTTCTAGGAGTGTCTGTGTGGCTGTAAACTTTCCTGCCTGGTATTTCTGACTGGTTCTCCTGTCTTCATCTGATAAGGACAGATGCTTTTACCCCTAACAGGACAGGTCTTACTGAGCCTAAGACACGGGATCTCTTTCGGAGAGTTCTTAGGATCTGCAGGTGAACACTCGTGAGTGCCTAGGACGGCTGTGATTGTCAGGACCCCAGAGCTCCCAAGAGCTTCTAGGACAGGGTTGGCTGTGTCGCCAGACTGGACCCTGCTGGACCCGTGCTCTGGGCCTTGCAGGCCCTGAGGAGCCTCCTTTTTTCTGTCCTCTCTGCAGCCCACACTCGTAGGACTGTGTGGCGGAAGTCCTAGGCTGGTGCGACGTGCCCGAGTGAAATATGGTTGAATGGTGCCTACAGAAATAGAAGGACATTATTTTAAATTATCTCGATCGTAAAATCCAAGAGAAGATTTGGCAATATTGCAGCAAAAAAAAACCCTCAAAACCAGTTATTCCTTTTAAATAAAAACAAAAATGAGAAACAGTAACTATTAGAGAGCCCACCTGGTGCTTTTCCTGTTAATGATGCTTCTTAAATTGCATGTGGGTAAATGGTAATTTTGTCTCACACCATTAAAAACTAATGGAACCCTCGATGATAAGAAATGCCATAGCTAGCTTGTTGGAAAACGTTTAATTAATAAAGTAATAAAATTATTGTAAACTAGTGCAGTTTCAGGGACAATTCAATGGGATATAAAACAGATAAAACATCTTAGAGAGTTTGTATAGGAAATAAACATTACTATATAAAACCCCATAGAAAGTTAAGGGGTTTGTCACATGGAATTAAAATTAGCTATTATGCTAATAAAAATAGATTATTCTTTCAGGGTAAAATGTTAAAAAAACAGCTTATAAAGAGCTATTTTTAATCATCCAAGAAAGTATCTAAATTACAAAAAAAAGAAGGCTATTGTATTTTTTCATGTTATAAATCAGAAATTAGGAATATGTATGTTTAGAATAACATTTAAATGACCAAAGAATTGGTTCAAATAAAGATAGCAAAGCTTTCCTCTGCCTTTAGAAAATGATGTTGATTGCTTTTCTCCTACACTTTTCCAGGAACACTTTAGATTTTTCCAGACAATAAGATTGCTCAAGAATCCCAAAAAGGGCAACTCCAACGTGCTGTTTGTCATTCATTTGCGGTCTAATCAGAAATCATAATGAGCTAAGAGAGGGAGGTAATGATAAAGTTCCGCTGTGGTCAGCCCTGATTTTCCTTGACCACTTCGTCGTGTATCAGGAAGGCCTTTGGAATATCAGTCCTTAAGGTTTACGGGGTTGTAAAGCTAACACTACAGTTTGTAAAAAGAACGAATTCAATGTCCTCACAAACAAGAGGACAGGAAAAGTCTCAATAAACAAAGGGATTTTCAGATGTAAATTACCTGGCCTGGCATAGGGCCAGACACCAGGGAAAGTCTGCTCCTGCTGAAGACCTGCCGGCGCCGCCCTGACGTGCAGGTCTTCATGTGTTCGTGCATCACGGGCTTGAACGCCTCCATCTGCTCACTAATTCCAAGGGCACTCGGGGCACGGCTGGGGGTGGGGCATGGCCGGGGGTGGGGCACAGCTAGGGTGCTGTCACCCCAGGAGGTGACAGCTGCCCTCAGCAACCAGCACTGCTCTCCTCATTTCTGCCGTTTTAGAGAACAATGCCTTTACTTTTGTCAGGATGCTCCCTAGTTATTTTTCACTTTTAATTTGGCTTTTATTCCCAGGGATTCTTTCATTCCTTCAAAGTTCCTCTATTTATAGTCTGCGAGATGGAAGGCTCTTAATAAATCTGCAAATCACTAATTGCAAACGAAGTCTGACTTTAACATGTGAAAAGCTCTTTGAAGCAATGAACAAATGATAAATAAGAGTGGAAAAATCAACAGAAGATTTTAACAATTTATAACATAGAAATGTAAATGACAATAAACACAATGTATACAAAAATCCAAGTTTCAGCAGTCTTACTCTCTCTAGCTCTGAAAAAGAAAAGCCAAATTGACAGTAACCAAGGAGATACATGTGTAAAGATGTGTGCTCTCATGCTTAGCTGCCGGTACAACCTTCGTGTGCTATTGGGAAATGCAGCCAGCTCTTTGTGGCTTCCAACAAATCCCAGACCAAAAATATTTAGAAAAACTTGTGTTTGTACTGAACATGTACAGGAACTTTCTTCTTGTTTTTATCACCTAAGCAACACAGTATAATAGCTCTTAATGTCCATCACACTGTATCAGCTATTCGTAGGCATCTGTTGGGCGTAAAGTGTGAGGAGGGTGTACTAGGTTGTGAAAATACTGGATTGTTTTCTGGAAGTTTCTTAGCACCCGAGGAGCTGGGTGTCCACAGGGCCTGAGATGAGGCCCACAAACACGGGCGGATGACCGCACCCATGAGAGTAGGAGAGGCGTACCGCCTGTGACTCAGTGGTCCTACATCAGAATTTCTTGTGGGAAAACACAGAGAGATACAGGCAAGGACATTCACAGTGACAGAGTTTGTTACAGGAAAATTTTAAGGGAGATAGCACTTGAAAGATACTAACTAACTACCCAGACACAAAATGAAAACATGAAGGAAAGCTCTGTATGTATTTGCATGCCAAGATATCAGCACCTACCACTGGGATTATGGGAAACTGCACAATGTCACACCACGGAGAAAACCCAGTTGTGAATCTGGAAGACACACCCCAACCTGAGTGAGGCTTCCGGGATGGGAGTGAACTGCTGGGCACTTTTGATTTTCTGTTTCACACATTTATGATTTGTTTCTCTATTATTTATTAAGCTGACAAATAAAAAATGTACAGACTTTTCCTCTTGAAATTTAAAAATTCATTCAGAAAACAAATGTAATTATAGAGTTCCATTTTTAGATTGCCAAGATCAATTATCTGAAGTCTACCTAGTGAAGTTCTTTATGTTGTGGACTGTAATTGAAAGTATTCACATTGTCACAATGTATGAAAACTTCCAAATTTTAGGCTCAAATATCATACCTGGAAAAAGAAAGACAAGGCTGAGCACATACCTTGACTCATCACAGTTTTTTGAAATGGAGGGAACGTCGCCATGAAAAGTAGAAGTTTTCTGCAGACAGAACAACAAGGAAATTCGTTCCAGAATTGTGTCAGTACCTGAATATGGTTAATTACTAGTGAAAGAAACAGATGAAGATCTGGGATTTTTAACCTAGTTACCTAGTGATGTGAAAGCTATGAGATAACAGTAACTTGAAAATTCTGTGTAGATTTAAGAAATTTTAGCTCACCGGAAACTCATTCTGAAACTCTTAGAGCATGAATAGGTGACAGGTAGGGCTGCACTGAAGGTTGCGGACGCGCTCCTGGCACACAAGCAGGCTGCTGTAACTACCGCTGATTTCATCCCACAAGGTCGCGCTAAGAATTAACGACAGAAACGCCAAGAAGCCCATGTGATACTCCACGAGGCTCCTCTCTCCCCCACAGCACTGCAAATTTGCCACCTGACCGGCTCCACCTTCCGAAGTCTGCAGTTCACTTTGTCCCTCATGGGGCCGTTCTCAGGCCAGAGCCGTTCTCAGCACCTTGAGCTCTCTTGAGCTCTCTCTCACCTTGAGCTCTCTCTGGTTCACAGAAACACTGTGTCGTGCAGCTCTAACTCAGAGACCTGTCTGTGAGTTCTCCACCTCTCCTAAGCCCCTTTTCCAGCAGCCTTTGAAGAGCAGGCCTGCTTTCCTCCCCACCTCCTGCTGCTCCCTGAGCCCCGGGCGCTCTTAACTCCAGACCACCAGCACTGGCCCCAAGAGCACCCCAGACCTTCCTGGCCAGAAGCCGCCCACCACCTAGCCTGGCTCACCTCTCCTCTCATCCTACAAGCTTCCAGTCACTTCTTCCAAAGCCATGTTTGAAATGCCTCTTCACATGACAGAGGGGAAGACGGTCACTAGCCAGGACCCGGGCCGCCCCCTCCATGATGAATGTGCCCGCACTCATCGCATGGCATTCTGGGGGTACGTCAACATTTCTCTCTACGTGATGGACTCCTCCTGGAGACAGGGGTACCTCGGGCACAGCTCTGGGACAGAGTAGATCCTCAAGAAATGTTTGTGAGTTGAATGAATGGACAAACACACGTATCAACTTTCCCCAGTGAAACCTACACATAAGCAAATATTTTTACTAACACCGGACTGAAAACAACCACTAATTCTCACTTCCCATTTATTAATCCGGACCTTGACGCTCTTGTTGATGGAAGTCATTTTTTAAAAGCGAAATGAGAAGCAGGAAATGATTGGACCTGCAGGTCACCACCAAACCCTCTCAGTATCCAGGTTAAATTTCGAGGATATAAAAAGACTTTGTCATCTATGGCGCCAAGTCCACATGTTGTTTAAGATAATGGTGTTTCTGGTGACAGACATACTGAAATGTGTCCCAGAATAGGTTAGTAAACCAGAGGGAGTCTTTCCACAGCCTGTCTGGATGTGCATACAATTTGAATAGTAGCAGCAGCAGCTTTATGGTGTGATGGAGTTAGTCGACACACGATAGAGCTGTGGATCTGAAAGAAATAAAAGCAGCAGGCAGACGGACAGATGAGCCTGGCCAAGAGAGAAGTACAGAGGAGATTCTCCGCAGCGAAGATCAGTCAAAAGCTGAAGAGGCAAAAGGAAATGCAAAGCACCGCCGGTCTTCAGAGGGCTCTAGGCCGGGGCTGCCATGTCCCGGTGCCTGCGTGGGGAGGGAGCTCATTCCCCCCCAGGGTACAAGCTTCTTCTGTGTATGTATGTGTGTGTGTGTGTGTGTGTGTGTGTGTGTGTGTGTGTGCGCGCGCGCGCGCACGTGCACAGAGCAGGTATGTGTGTCGACAAAGATAGCATCTCCAGCCTTAAACATTCGTAAGTACGGTATCAATAGAACACGATATTGTCCTTAAACTGTAATATGGTGTCCAAAGCTGCCTACAGATTTTTCCCTTCATACCTTCACCTAATCATATGTTATTGGCTTCTGTCTCAAAAAAAAGAAAACAAAACTCAATTTGTTACTCACGCCGAGCTGCGTTTGAAAGGTCTTCTGTGTTGCTAACTTCGAAGCCAAGTAGCTCAGAGAGTGCTGTGAGGTCTCTGCGGTGTCTCTCTGGGCTCTGGCTTTGGAACCCAGGACTCTGAGGGGCCCTGCGCGGACATGAGTTGGCTCCTCCGGGGCCTTACTCTTCCGCACCTCTTGCTCAGACTTCTCCGGGTTCTCCGCCATCTTTTTGATTCGCCGTCTTGGTCTCCTTCACTGTGTTTCTTCTGATTCTCCCTGGAGATTAGCCTCCACAACCCTGCCTCCCACACCAACATGCGCGCAGCGGCCTGGGAGCAGAGCTCGCCCTGGCTTCCCGCTGTCCGCGGGTGCTGCTCTGAGGGTCGGGATGCTCCAGCGGGAGGTGCAGGCAGGAAGGACAGTGGGGAGACGGGAACTCTAAGGAGCTCGCCCTGAGGGAGACTCCCAGGAGGACTGCGCGGAGGAGGTCTCACGTCCAGGCTTCCTGGACTCAGCGCGTCTGTGTCAGAGCTGCCAAAGACACCATCCAACCCACCGGTTTCTTCAAATACTACAAAATCAGCATTTTGATGTAAAATTTGCCTAAATAAAAAAGATACCTGGCAAAGCAGGTGCCCAAGGATAGAGCAGTGAGAAGAAAACACTAGTATTGCGGCTGCAGAGGGGTCGGTGGTCGCCTGTCCCCGGGAGAGGGAGCTGCATGTGTCCATCCGTCTGTCAGACCCGGCCCTGTGGGAGCAACAAACTCCAGGCTTGGAAAGCAGCTCCCATGTTTGCCAATAGGAGTTGCCAGCGAAAGTCACCTGCTGAGTCTTTTCTTGGTGTTGGACCTGTTTGAGTGGTGTTAGGAAACAGTACAGCATTATGAGAGGCCACTTGTCCTGGCACTGACACGTCCACCACGTGTCTCTCACCTTTGCACACACAGAACATTAAGAGCATGACAATCTTGATAATATATCAAAAGTTGCATATTCATAGGGTATATTTTATAGATAGATAGATAGATATAGATATATGTATAGATATATCTGCATAAAATGCAACATCATGTAAGAAGCGCATCCAGCACTTTCGGACCTTGCACATACTCGGTGCTATAGGCTGCACTCTGTTGAGTCCACTGTGGCACCCTGTAGAAGCTCTGGTGCTTTGTGAGGTGTATTGGATTCTAGTATCAATAATTGGCCTAATGTACCTTGTTTACAGGCATTTCTGATTAAAAACAAAGAAGAACTGGCCAGGGGCAGGGGGTGAGGAAGGCACATTCGTTAGCAATCTCAAGCTAAAAGGTACTCATAATCCATACACTATTGACCCAATAGACAGAAATTTCCCTTTGCTGTAAATCAATTAACATTTATACACAAGCCATTAAAAGCCATCATGTTATAAACCATTATGATGGATACCTATCATATTGATTAGCAGTCTGTTATTAATGACATCAGAATCGAACCTCCCACAGGCTCTGTGCCTTAAAGGAACACGCCACCCAGCAGAACCTCACAATGTGCCCCGACGCTCTTTGCAGCCTTAATCAGAACACCGAGGGCCCTCTGCACATCTGGCCCACCAGAGAGCTCACAGGCGTGGCGTAGCCTCCACACTGACCTGTCTCACTTTGCAAGTCAGCCACAGGACTCTGCCGCAGCAGGAGCCCTGACCTCATTTGCACGTGCGACACCAGCACACTGATTTCTCGGCGCGTGCCTAAGAGGGAAAGGGCAGTGTTTCGAAAGGTGTACACAGTGAGCCCACCGGAAGCTACGAGCTCCTCCCGTCCCAGACACCCTCCCTCTCTTCCTAAAGTGATGCACACGTGTGGCTGACGCTGCAGGCTAACAGTCCCTGCAAAGCCTGTCACCTATCCACGGCGGCCACTTGGGCACAACACAAATAAGAATATCATTGTTAAATGCTTCTCTTTTATTCTTATTATTAGGACAGTAGTCTCTGCAGAAAAGAAATATCTTCAGATTTTGGAATGGAATTTTTAACTGACATTTCCACAGGAATTGAACAGAACTGGGTAAGACCCTAAACTGTAGTCACTGGCTCTTAAGTAGCACTGTCACCATGATAAAAGTCACATTAAGGGTGCACTGGTTATACAGTAGAAGTCACCCAAGGGGGTTTAGAATCTATTACAGAATGTTAACCTCATTTTCTGTCTTACCAAATTAACCTCTGAGGATGCTAACTCTACCACAAAATAATTATTAGTCACCCCATCTTCCATTAATCATGAATAAACTAGTTATTTCATTTTCCTCTTAAAACTGTTTAAATAGCACAGAAATTTAATTAACATTTTTTCCTTACTGAGGTGGACTTTGTGGCTTAAAAAGGCTTCTGCACAGATATTTGTTGAAAACAAGAAGGAGAACAAAGCCCTCCGATTTGAATTCTTCATTTGTCCCCTGTGAGGTCTCGACAGATGCCTAGCGTCCTCAGTCAGCACCACTGCGAGGAACGTGCGGGACCAGTGTGCGTGGCTGCGGCCCGTGGGCCCACAGCTGGAGCGGGACCTCTCTCCTCCGCACACGCAGCACCGCCCCGACTGGAGAGGGACCGTGCCCCAGAGGCCACGCCGGTGCTGGACTGAGGCTGCTCTGAGATCACCTGACTTGACAGTCAATGTGCAGGACGGTCCGAGGGACGCGGGGCCAGGGCGGACTCGGAGACGTCAGGTGTGCTGGCCTTAGCGAGGGATTTCTGTTCACAGAGCAGTTTCTTTTGCTTGTGATTTTTTTTTTAAACTACAACAAAGTTCTGCTTATTTCTTCCATGAAGGAAGACATCTTTTTTTAAGCGAAATTGGCAGCGAGGTTATGTGTAAGGCAAATTGTGACTGAGCCAATAATCTGTCAGTCTCGCCGTCCAGAATGTTCACAGGAAGATGCAAACAGAAAAAGAAGCCACTTCACATGGAAAGGAGAGGCAGAGGCTCTTCCTCCTCCGACTGTGGGGGGAGGGGTCCACGAGGTCTGCAGGGCAGGGCGAGGTGAGCAGCGAGGCCGACCGGGCTGAGGGACAGACACCACGATGTTCTGGGACAGCTCATGGTGCTGTCGCCCAGGGACGCCGCGCTGTTCCCTCCGGAGACCAGCGGGCTTCCCCGGGGACACGCACGGACAGACGCAAGTCGGCCCCGCACGTGGGTCAGAGCCGGGGATCCCCAGTCCCTAGAGAACTCCCTCCCTGGCCCCCTTCCTCCTGCGGCCTGAATTCCAGGGTTTTGCACAACTGCACCCTCAGCCAGGAGAACTCCACAGGTAGCTGGAGACCAGCCTGGGGCTCCTCTCACCCTCTTCGTGATTAGAAAGAACTTAAACAATTTTAAAATGACATATTTGCTGAACACAAAAAAGGAGCGTATATAAAACCTGTGCGCCCGCTCACTCGTTACTCAGAGCAGGTCACTCCTCCAGCACGAATCTTGCCTGTTGCAGCCAGACAGCCGACTTCTGTGGGTGCAGGAGCCTAGCTACTAAAGATCTTACTTTACCTTAAAAAATCAGACTGGCTCTTCCTTAGAAAGAGCTATGGAGTCTCTTTTCTGAGATCACAAAGGAACAAGAACTCCAAAGGAATGAGGCGCTTTGAGCACTTGCATGAGTCAAGGACCAGCAGGACCCATTCGGGGGTGGGGGGGCTGTTTCACATGAACTCCTAGGTGCCAGCGGCAGGACCTGAACCCAGATCTTGCTGGCTCTGAAAGCCCCTCCTTCTACGTCCCTCCAGTCACTTTTGGTGGCATCAGATCAGCCACACATGCTTGTCATAGTTGTCCCCAAAACTTTTATGGCCCAGAGCACAATACCAGCACCCAGCAAAGAGAGTGGGACGAGGGCCTTCTCTTTGCTGTCCCTGCTGTGCCCCTGGTGGCTGCTGTGAAGCGTGGCCTCGGCTCAGTGCCTAGCGGAGGGCCCCAGCGCGCGGAGGTGTCCACACACGCCGGCCGAGCACCTGTGCCTGGCAGCTTCTCTTGGTGCCGAGAGCCTTCCTTCCCCACACAGGTGTCAAGAGTCCCTAAAAATCTGTCAAGATGAAATAGAAAGTAATTGTTTAAGCCTCTTCAAACCTGAAATTCAAAAACAACAAAAATGGCAAAATTAAAATTGCTAGCAGCATGAATTTTCATGTACACAAACACACCATATAGCATGTGTGTTGAGGGAAGCACTCCCTGCCTGGGGAAGGGGAGGCGAGTTGCTGCGATCTGCGCACACTTTCCCCAAGCACCCGAGGGAGAAGCGGCCTGTCACTCTTCAGCGGGCGCCAGCGCTGCTGCTGTGGCGGTGGCGTGACATACGCGGCACCCTCGCGTTGGGAGGAGAGAGTGCCACAGACTCCTGCATCCCAAGTACCCAGCCAAGACGACGAGGGGCCGCGTGAGATGCAAAGCTGATTAGTGACAACCGACAGGACAACGAGAGGCTGGTGAGGGACACAGCGCAGCGGCGGCTCAGCCTTCTGTGCGCAACCCCGCTCGCCCGCTGCCACCAGTATCTCAGCGTCTTCTCTTCAGGAACCTTCTCCAGGGAATGCGTGTTGCCAGACCTGGGAAAGCACAAACATATTCCTTCCCGGTTAAAAATAATTCATTCACAAACTCGATTCACACGCGCACCCGCGGTGTGTACTTCACCCCCGTGTATGGGACAGGCAGTAACATAAAAATCGGGATCGCAACGATATTAAAAGTGCTTTCACTGGGTTGTGAGCACTACTTGAATACGGAAAATTTTCCAAAGATGTCACAACTGTCACTTATCCAAAGTCCTTTGAGAAAGACTTACTTAGGCCAAAACAGACAAAAGAGAAAGACAGCCAGGCCCGCGGCACCTGTGACACAAACAGCAAAGCTCGGGCGGCCGACGCCTCGTGCCCTCTGATCTCCAGGGCTGGCGGCAACTCCCCTCAGGAGGGACGCAGGCCTGCCACTCCAAAGAACCAGGATTTAACCGAGCGCCACAGCAACTTCAGTTGGATGCTTCTTTTAAAGAAATGAAAACATGTTAAATAAGTCTTTTCCACAAGTCCTCACATTTGCAAAAATTAATTCATGTGTCCTTGCTTTCACTTAGGATTTTTGTTTGTTCGTTTGGAGACAGGGTCTCACTTTGTAGTTGAGGCGTCAAACTCAGCAATCTTCCTGTCTCTGCCTCCCGAGGAATAGGATTACAGGCGTGAGTCACCTGGCATTGTTGTATGTGGTTACCCAGGATTGAACCCGGGCCCTTGCCCTTGCAAGGCAGGGGCCAGAACCCCTGAGCTAAATCCCTGGCCCTCACTTAGTTTTTTAAGTTTCTGAAAACTCTTCCCAAGGTTTCCCTCCCTGAGCGTGGACACACTTCCTCCTCCCGCATTTTCAGAGCAGGAAGGCGCACAGTCCAGGGTCTCGGCGTCAGAGGAAGCTGTCCGGCTGCCCGCTCGGACTCCAGGCCTGGACAGCCTGGTCCCTGGCTGCTCCTGGCTTGGCTTTTCTTCTGCTGGAAGCCGTCTGTCCTCCCCAGCGCCTGGAGATCAGCTCATGTGCACCCCAAGAGCAGCCCCTGCTGCAGGGACAGGGCCGCACGCTCGGCCGGCCTAGCAGGGTGACCGGCTGCTGCCCAGGGAGCTGGCTGTCTTCATACCCCTCCCACCACGTCGCTGGGATTTCCTGAGAAAGGCGGCCCCTGCCGGGGGTCATGTGTTTAGTTTCTCATTGCAGAAGCACTGTATCTGGAGAAAGACTTTTCAATCCACTCCGCGAGAAACAAACGGCAAGGTGCAAACTCGGAGCCGTGCGCGAGTCTCCCTTCCTTCCTAGGAGGCCCGGCCGGCACAGCCCCATCCTCGATCCTTGGGCTGCTCTTTCACCACAGTGCTTCTGACAGCTCTTGTTGGAAAAGGAGGCAAGGCCAGGCCCATCTTACACGCCACTCCTTGTCCCTTGGTCAGAGCGTGGTCGTCCTGCTGGCTTGGCACGCTTCCCCCACACAGCCTGCCTTCTGCTCAGCCCCGCAATGCCCTAGGTAGGTTTCCATTTCTGCCTGATGCCTCCGCTGGGATGGTTCACAGAAGACACAACCAGCCACCAGCCGCACATATCCAAAGATTACTGCAAACTCCGGAGACACTCTGCCTGCTGACCGCCTCCCAGACACGACCCCGGGGGGCTGGCCGCTGCCTGCACCAGCGCCTGAAGCTCCGAGAGGAAATAAAGAAATCGCAAACTACACAGACCTGTTGCTGTTGCAAATAAAAAAGCTTCCACTGACCCAAGCTGAGCACCAACTGCGGTGGAACGTTGGGGACAATATTCTAACGCACTGTGGAGACCTCTCGGCTCTGAATTCTGATCCGCTCCCCTTTGGTAAATCTGATGATCCAAAGTGGTTCTCCCCTAATGTAAAATGTGTCTCCAAACCACCTACTAGTTGTGAAAGCCATTAAATTCTTGCAGATTGAAGGTAGAAAAATAAATTGTGTATATTTTAGACCCCGAATGATCTTCCTATAGCAATTTTAGAACAAACTAGGAAGAATTCTGCAATTTTAATCTCCTCAGTAGCTTCCCATTACTAAACAAGCAGAGCGCCACGGTGCAGATGTAGACGTTCCGTGTCATCTTCATCTGCGGCTTTTTTCTTTCATTAAAGCTTTAATGCAGCAATTATGGCTACGTTGCCCTATAAAAAAAGGAAAAGGCAGTTTACTTTAAAAAGTGAAATTGCATAGCCTACTATTTAATTATACACAAATGTAAATGGCCTATTTTTCCATAACTGGTTATTACAGCACTGTTTTACTTTCTGAGTTTTCACAATCTCTAAAACCTACAAAGCTTCCTGCTATATAATTGTTTTGTTACATTATTGTTTTCATCTTATTTTTTCTTTTAATGTGAGTGCAGCGGGATAAATCTTGGTTTTAAGCCAGCCACTACTTCATCTACTTAAGCTTTTATAGATGAAGATTGCTGTAATTATCAGAATACCCGCTTATTTCTGAAGTATTATCCTGGCAACCTGCTGGCATTTACAACCAATTAACAAGCTTTGCCATTAGTTGCATAAGGGGTATCGCAGAGTAAACCCATTGTGTGCTAATTTTCTATTTTAGATAATCAGTTTGGCTGTCCAGAATGGACAGAAGAAGAAAAGAAAGGGTCTGACACTCAGTGGCAGACGTGTAAAAATTACTGTGCGCCCCAGAGACAAAAGTATCCTGCAACCCAATGATTGCTTCCTCGCCGTCACTATTGGTTCTTAAGTATTTCCCTTTGTCTCTTTGGGAAGAAAAAAGTGGGGATTCAGCAAAGTAATCATGTCTTGTCTCACCCTCTCTCTGTCTTTTAAAGCTGACTAGCTTTGCTTGCTGTCCTGCCCATAATTTGACCAAATTGTGCAAGTGTTAAACACCTAGAAAAAAGACAGAAAGAAATGGAGAGTGAGTTCTCTCTTTTTTTAAACAATGCCTCTCAACCTTTTTTCCCTTCTCTTCCTTCCTTGCTATTAGAGTTAATTAATGTATGAGAGTCCTCCAACTGAGCCCCCTTAAAATTAGCCTGCAAGCTGAGTTTAGTTAAAGTAGTGTGTTGTCAATTATTGCTCAGTTTAAACAGTCTCCGATATTAATATGTGCCCCAGTTTGGTCTACGGTGAGACAGGAAGCTGCGGTTTTGAGGAAGCCCAAGTTTCAGGCAAGAGGGTCAGTGGATCACCAGCCTGAGGAGCCCAACGCGGAGCCCTCTGGGTCTGGAGCAAAGAAAGCACCTGGCACCCTGAGCCCTGGCAGTGAGACCCGTTATTTCTTCCCAGCCCTCTGCATCTGTCTGAAAAGGTCTGTTTGGAAGCTGCTGCCACTGCAGTGTCCCAGATGACACCTAATCAGGTGTGCCTGCTGTCTGCAAGGGAATGTGCACGCTGTAATCTCGAGGAACCAGGACTGGTCAACCCCCCTGCAGGCACCGGCCGTGCTCTGCAGTCCCAGCTGAAATCCACATGGCGATCGGTAGCTTGGGACTTGCAGGTCTTCAGCACCTCCACTGTGAGTTCCAGAGTGAGCCCTGCTTGAGGTCACACGTGGCGTCCTCCTGGCCTCACTCCTTCTCCTGAGCCAAGCTAGGACAGAAAAGGTACAGCACTGCCACTGAAATCCTCAGAATGCACTACCGGTGGCCTTAGCTGCCTTCTTCCCTGGGAAAAAAAGAAATAAAATCTGGGAGGAAACACGCCCACTCTCCCACACCTTTAACTTCTGCTAATTTCGGCTGGCCAGTGTGTGGTCACAAGCGCTATGTGAGCAGGCCATGGCGCTATGACAGGCTTTCCTCTCGTCATCTCCAAAGTCACTCTGCATCCTGCCATTGTCACTGAACATATCTTTCCAGCAAACGGAGACAGTGTCCTTCTCACCAACACAGCTTACTGAAATCAAGACGAGGCCTTCTTTCCACGGATTGTTGTTCTCACACTATTGCAAAATTCATGTGAAGAAAATCCTGGCTGGCTTGCCACTTTCGCAGCACAAGGACTTTCACACCTGTTTAATACGCACACGACAGCACTCACTAACGGGTGGAGTTGAGAGTCTGCCAAGGGCTGACCAAGAGACAGAGACAGACCAAACTAAAGATGTCAGAATTGCAATCGTTGTAGTTATCATCTCATGACTACTCCCACTGACTTTGTTAGCCTCATATCACGAATCTATTGTTACTCTAGGGATTTTTCAAGGAGTCCCTTCTCTTTCCTTCATTTGTGGGAGCTGGTGCACCCCAGCCCCAACGCAAGAGCTCAACTATCATGGCTGGGTTAACTCCCATATTTAAGACTTGCTGACAGCAGTGCAGGGACCTATGACTTGTCTGAGCTGTTGCAGCTCCAGTGCAAGAGGAAAAAAGGAGCGAAAGCTAACGTGAGCTCTGAGGGAGCACGGCAGAGAAGGGGCTCAGCAGGTGAGGGGGAGCCTCCCCAGGTCTCTGACACACATTTCCTCCTCTTTTCGGTGCCCAGTTGTGTCCAGAAATTCCAGATTTATAAAAGGAGGGTTTTCTTCAACAAATGCTCAATGTTAAGATCGCAGGTATCGTTTCTGGAGTCTCAGTCTTCTGAGCCGTCTTCACGATCTTGCTCGAGTTGCCTCTTGATACTCCATTTCCCGTCTCCAGGGTGGGGGTGAGGACAACTGCCTCAAGGAGTGGTCCTGAGTCAGACTCAGTAACTCGTGTTTCTGCTCAGCACAGTCCAGGAGAGTCTGCAGACCAAGTAATCGGGCCGCTCACTGTGTGGGCAGCATGGACGGCGCAGTCCTCCTTGAGAACTTGGCGAAGCCAGTCTGTGCAGTGGGCATCAGAAGGCTTTGACTTGTCCTTAACCATGGAATCTTTCAGGTAGGAAAATGGCAACACAGAAAGCTACGTTCGGGGCTGGGGATTTAGCTCAGTGGTTCTGGCACCTATCTTGCAAGTGCAAGGACCTGGGTTCAATTCCCTGGAAACCACATAACAATACTGGGCGTGGAGACTCACGCCCAGCAGCAATCAGTACTACATACCACAGTGCCGGGCATGGTGGCTCACACCTGTAATCCCAGCACTAGGGAGGCAGAGGCAGGAGGATTGCTGTGATGTGAGTTTGAGGCTGAACTGCAAAGCAAGACCTTGTCTCATAAAACCAAAAAAAAAAAAAAAAAAAGAAGAAGAAAGAAAGAAAGCTACATTTGGACAAAATTCATAGCATTTTATAATCATCTATTTTTTAAAACTCCAATAAAACTAAAAACATAAATAGCTCTATGTGATTATTATTGGTCAGTATTTGGCATCTCAGAAATATACTGGAGCTTTAAATCAGCTGAGTTTATCTCACAGCTGTTATACAGCTTACAACTATAGGTTTTCTTTTCTTTTTATTTTTTTTTTTAGGTTTTTTGAGACAGGGTCTGTGGTAGTTCAGGTGGCCCTGTAGTTCAGGTGGCCCTGAGCTCAGCCTCAAACTCACATCACAGCAATCCTCCTGCCTCTGCCTCCGGAGGGCTGGGATTACAGGCGTGAGCCACCACGCCCGGCACTGTGGTATGCGGTACTGGTTGCTGCTGGGTGTGGGTCTCCACACCCAGTATAGGTATGTGGTTACCGGGAATCGAACCCGGGTCCTTGCGCTTGCAAGACAGGCGCCGGAACCATTGAGCTAAATCCCCGGCCCCTGTAGGTTTTATTTTCAAAACAGCTGCTGAAGGCCGGACGGGAAGTATTTCCCGGGAAGACCACAGTGTGCTTTCTTTGCCTACAGTCTCCATGAGAGCGGAGCCCCTGTCTGTTCTGAGCGAAATACCGATCTGCAGAGCTCAGTCGATGCTGCACACGGTCATCTGTGAGTCAGATATTTAGATTTGTTACATTTCTCTCAGCTATTGACCTTTAACAAAGTATTACGTCATTAAGTGTGAAGTAGCTGGTGCTGTATTAAATTATTGAACTAAAGGTGAATTAGAAGGGTTTTGTCTCAAGAATAGCTTAGTAAGTGCTTTTTGGGTCCTTTAAAGTTCCCAAAATGAGTTGATTAAATTCAGAAACTTCCTGCTTTCTGAACTGCCACTCCCAACACTGTTTTTCGAAGCATCCTCAGCCCTGAGCAATTGCACATCAAAACCCAGAAGCCGACGCAGAAGTCCATAGATGCTGCTTTCTGGAGCCTGTGGCTACCTAGCCGCGTCCCCAAGGAGCATCACTGTATGAACTGACCATCTGAGCGTCACTCAGGCATGTGTTGAACTTTTCAAGATACACCATACCCAGAAAAAAACTAATGAATAAATTTAATAAAATTGTCATTTTTATATTTCTTATGATATTACCTCTACAAAAATCGATTAAAATATGCAAATTTTTGTCACCTTGTATTTAAATAATTGGACTGGGAAGTGGTTGAAGTGTTGGGTAATCACTAATGCAACCATTGTTGGCCCACTATTTCATCACAGAAGTTAGAAAAGAAAAAATAGCAGTGGCACCTCAGAGGACGATGGAGGGTTTACAACTGAACGGGTCTGCTTCGAGACTAAGTCGGCCGTTTTCCTCTGTACATGGAACCGGAGCAGACTGCGCAGCCTGGAACTTGGGAGCCGCCTGCCCCGGGTGTCCCAAGGTGAAACTCGCGAGGCCTCCTGGGAATCCCACCAGGCCGCCCCGTCCCCGCCCCCGCTCGCAGCGCTGGGAGGTCTGGGAGGATTTGCTGGTTTATTTGGCAGAGGCTTAAAGAACACTTTTATATCACAAAGGGTTTTCTTTTAAATTAATGAAAATGAATAAAAGCATTTAAGATCGCTGTCAATTTGCAGTCCAAAGATTTCTGCAAGTTGTTAAATAATATCAGCTCCAGCTATGGGAAACTTTCTGAAGAAAGGTTCTGCACTTCAGATGAAAGACAGTAAAATGCAGTCTTACAAAGTGTATTTTGAAGGATATCTTTAGGTTTTAAAGAAAAAAAGCAAGTAAAGACAATGATAACATATATGCGCTTCTAGCCCAATAATTAAGAAGACATTTTGATCAGCACTGTTAAGTTTCAGGGCTAAGTTAAATCTCAGTGTTAAGTTAAAATGCCTCTTCAGAGGAATTCAGTTGTGCAAGGGCGTGGATTTGCCAGCTGCTCTTCCCACTTTGAGACAGTCTCATTCCAGCCCAGCTCCCACCTCTGCGCACAAAACCCACGTCAGCTCTGTCCTTGTGGTCTGACTTAGTCTTCACAACTCACCCTGTTAAGCTGCACAATGTCGAATTCAACAGTGTTCAAAGGGGCTGTGGAGGGAGTGACGCTCTTCCTAATACATCTATGCACGCTTTACTCTCACATGTAATCCCGAAAACATTTAATCTCCTCTTTTGTTCTGTTAATATATAGCCGAAAGCTTCTCGTGTTGCAACTATACACATACAGACACACACAACTCTATCACTCTTTAACAACTTTCTTCAAAAGCATTTTAAAACAACGCCTATGTAGGACTACGTTTTCTAGATATTTGTGGAAAGACCCTAAGTCAGAACAACAACAATAAAAATAAACACACATAGACTCTCAGAAGTGTGCTCTTCCATGACACCACTTCGGAGGTGGAGGAAGGTCAGGAGACCCTGGCCTGGGCGAGAGGAAGAGCTGGAGGCAGAAGGAAAGTCGGAGAAGAATAAGGGAGACTCACACACTATTCCCAGCTCTGCAGGGAAGGTGCGAGCCCCGCGGGAGGTCAGGTGTCCCACAACTGACAGCCAGCAAGGAAGCAACGTCTGTCCTTACCAGCTGCAAGGATCCAGCAACCTGAGCAAGCCCGGAAGGGGAGTCTTCTGAAAGCCTCGACAGGAACTCACCAACTACACCTCAATTTCAGCCGTGTGAAATGGGGCAGACCAGCTGGCCGAGCCAACCAGATAGACTCCTGCTCTCCGGAGCTGTGAATGAAGACACTGATGTAGCTTTGACTACACATTGGGTAGCATTTCATTGTCACAGTCATAAAAAGTCGTGCTGGAATTATTAATAGAAATGGGTTTTGCTCCCACACTGTGATATTCACAGTTGAAATAGGAGCTTCTAGAATTATAAGGGTGTTGCCAGATAATAATAGCTGATGTTTTTAGACACTAACTTTATGGATCACAATGTCAAATGCTTTTTGTGTATTACCTGCTTTTGTCTTAAAACTCTGTAAGGCAAGCACTTTTTTAGCTGCTGCAGAGAATACAGAAACCAGCATACAGGAAGGTCACAGAACAACAATAATCACAGCTCACCCCTGGTGGTACCAAGACTCCAATTCAAGAAATATTTCAAAGCACAGGCTCTTGCCCACAATGACAAACCCCCGTCAGCTACCCAGAGTAGACAAACAACACAGGATCCTATTTTTCTGAGTAGCTGAACAGATTAATGAATGGACACAAGAAAAAAGTTCTCTTGAGTGACTTGCCCAAACTCGTAATGATCATAGTTACTTCAAGTACAAGAACCAAGTTAGCCAAGGCAGCACCACTGAGTCATTTCACTAATGAGCTAAGCAGGCTGCACAGTGGTCACAAATGGTCCCTCAAGCTCAGTGCTCAGCCACCAAGCTTTATTTCTCCTTAAGAAAAAGTTCTGTCCTGCACTCAGGCCATAGTTGGAGGAACCATCTTCCTGTGGTCTCCTGGAGAATCTAAGCCAGTTTTATGGCTTTGCCTGTGTAACAGGAGGTTCTTTCTGATGCTGGAGAAAAAAGGGCATGGAGACGTGACACCTAACCATCCATCTCCAGCCAGAGTAATGTCCCTAGACCACGGCCAGCTCTGGTCTCATGCCACTCCTGGCACAAGGGACCGAAGACAGGGGGCCGAAGACAGGTCGTCTCCCTACTCCAGGAAGGAGGGAATCAGAGATTGTTGCAGACTACTCAGAGGAATGCAAAGCATCAAATCCCATTCTCTACAGAAAAAAAGGTTGTTATTAATTGCAAGAGCCCTGAGTCAGTGTCGTAGTCAGCATCTGCCTTCTGCCTCAACCTCCCATCCTCGAGGTCAAGGGAAGTCACCTGCTTTCATACTGGAAAGACTTTACCTGCTTTCCAAGTCTCCCTGACCAGCAGGGAGTACAGTTTCCATCATCCACCTGCCTTCCAAACCCACGAAGAGCTCCGCCAGGTGCTCTCTGCCTCAGGCTGAGGACTCAGGGCCTTCCCAGTTATGCCAGCTGACATCGCTCAAACTCGTACCCCTTCTCCAGAGCCCACGCAGCTCAGCTCTCAGAGAAGGCGAACTGAGACCTGTTTTGATGCTCTGCTTCAGTTTGGTAATAAAAATGTGCCCTCAGTATTGTTTCAAAGTTAAAGAAAGCTCTTCGTCCTGCTCAGATACAGCTTTGTACCAATCTTATTCCAACCCTTACACTTCACCCCCTGGTTAGTGAGCGGAGGTCTTATTTTGAATGAATGCAGGCAAGAGTTTCCGTAAAAGTCAGGAATTAGTGTATTATCTACACAGTTTTGTTATTTGAATCCAATATGCTCATCATGAACCTGGAAAATACAGTTTAAATGATGAGAGCAACTAGATCCCTCATTTTAATGGAAAACTGCAAGAAGGTATAATTTCACACTTTCAGAAAATTCAGAAATAGGTTTTACCCTTTGTCTTGAGAGTAATATGAAAACATTTTACGGCAGTACTCAAAATTTTAAAAGTGAAAAAGGAGGTTTCTGGTGACTCTTCTTCCAAGATACCCTATTTAATAGGTATTTTATTGGGTCCTACAACTGCACTTTAATGAGAGAGTGGACCAGCAGACACTGCATCAGCCAGTGCCTCCAGGGCCTCTGGGATGTAAGTGTCTGCCCCAGCATGCACTAGGAAAGGGCTCCTGGGAAACAGAATCACTGCATGGCTGTCTCGCCAGTAGGGCCTCGCTACAAAATGCAAGAAGTCTGCTGAACTAACAGGGTGTTTGGCAATAAACATGACTTACATTCTGAAAGTGGTTTCTTGTCTTAGGCAGATCCAGAGGTGGGACCACACTTTGGCTGCCGTCTTTTGTCTGTGATTCATCATGGTACAGAGCACCCTACACCTCTGTCTGGGAGTGCTGATAAGACTCATGTACATTTAGCTTCAGTTCCTGATACTCAGCTCAATTTCCATTCTCATTAGATTTTACAAGTGTTTTATAAATGAGCGCACTGTGCCTGATCATTTGCTGAATAAAATAAATTTCTAGTATAAGTCACAAAGTACTATGTCTACTCTCAATGAAATCAATTAAGATCAGTACATCAATCAAATATAATAAAACTTTGATTAACCCTCATCATGGAGGTAATGGTAACTCTAAACCAAACCATCAGATAACATCATAAATTATTTATGTTTTGGCTTTGTGATCAATTTTAGAATATCTGATATTAAGTCACACCTACAATTGAGAGAAACCAGTCATAAGGCCAGGGGTAAATTTATTCTACAGTATTATAGTATGAAAGCCATGATAAAGTTCCTTAATTATAAAATTATAAATTAAAAGTAGAAGGGCAAAGAGCGTGAAATGTTCATCTGTATATTTCTCATACTAACTTGGACATAATACAGCATAATGAGCCAAATAAATTGCATTAATACTATTTATGGTAAGTGCACTTAAGAATGACAAATTCAACTTCCTTTGTCTAAGAAAGTATCTCCCAGTATCTCTCAGTATCTCAGGATCTCTTGATTGTTGACTATAATCCACATACTACCCCAAATACTAAAACGACTAAGACAAATTCTTTTTTCTTTAGAGTCATAATTTTCCAAACTTTTACCAACTCTTTCTGTTCTTCCACATTTTTATTTGTGCATAATGAATATACAGATTAAGGAGCTTCATTGTGCCACATTTGCACTTGCACGTAACATCCTTCGGTTGCCCCCACCGTGCCCTCTCTGCCTTGCTCACTTCCCTTGATTTCCCGCGGGCAATGGGAGTGGGTTTCAGTGTACAGTGTAAGGTGATCACACTCGTGCATCTTGTCTGTGAGGCCACTAAATTAAACAGGCAGTCACAAGCCAGCTGATAGTGACGAGCACAGAGTGAAAACAGCCAGAGTGGACAGCACCTCCGTGGTGGCTGAGGACCAGGCGGTGTTTGGTTCCATCCTTGTATTTACTTGCTGGTTCTGCAGCTCAAGTTTACAGCTGTGGTCTGGATTCTTGGGTGCAAGCAAGATAAACTGACTTGGCTGCTTTAAAAGGACTTCTGTGGAACTCACACAGTAAACAGGAAGCTGGAAGAGCAGGCTAGGGATAGAGGGAGACCCAAGCACATACCAAAGGCGAGAGCGAGGCAGCAGAAAGCCCTGCGCTCGGCTTATGCTTGGAACTGTGGCCAGCAGCCCACTTCCGTGACAACTCCTATGTCCACCATAGTCGCTGTCCCGAGAGCTTCTGGTGGTCCCCAGCCTTGTCAGTTCCTCAGGACTGGGCACACCCAAGAGACTTCAGTGGGCCCAGCTAATGACCCCCATCGAGGAGAGTACCAGGGACAACAGTGCTGAAGCTGCCGTCTCCTGACAGGGAGGAGCCTGGAGAAATAAATGGTCAAGACCCTAAACAACCCAAAGCTAACACGTGCTCAGTGGCTATAAAAAATGTTCTAAAATAAAAATCTATTATAAAGAAGAATGAGAGGGGAGAGGAAGTTCTTTAAAATTCATGAAATTTAAGGAACTTTCGAACTACAAGTTCAATCATTACATAAGTATCTGGGTTCATTGCGACTGTAGAATGAATCTTATTCATTTTTCTCTGTAGGCAGAGCCACCCAACATTAACAAAACTGTTTACTGAGATAGAGAGAGTAAAGCCAGTTGGGAATTCTTGAATGAAATTTGTTCATTCATTAAATAAAAATCCATCCAATGTCACCTGTTCATAGACATCAAAATGATATATAGGCACCCAGAATGATATACAAGCACAGACTTCTCTGGCTTTTCATGTTCAATACTTTAAAAGCAAATTTGATCATAAAATAACTCATATATTTAATTCCTTTTCATAGTAATAATGCTTCATATTTGAATTTAAATCACATCTTCTAATGAAGACTATTTCACTTGTCCCTAATCTTCTCAATCCCATTGTGCCCTAAACTGAAATATTACTCCTTTCTCTCTAGAAAATTAAGTTATTTGTGCAAGAGCATTTCAGTTGCTAACAGTGGGACTTACTGGGAGATCACTTCTGCTTATCTTTCACAGTTGCATTACTTTGCAAAGTCTGTATTCCAAAGCTCCTCGAGCTTTAACAAAGAGTTATAGATGTTAACAATGGAGAACCTAGGTTCTGAGATTTCCTCATTCAGTTTTATTGTATGTGAAAATATTGGATGACAAAGTACAAAGTGATAGTTAGTGGGCTTTGGGTGTTTATAGCACTGATTTTCTTAGTGGTGATGGAAAACTTGGAGGAACTAGCAGTCGATACCTATGGCAGAGGATCGGCTGTGGGCCAGAGTCTGGCTTCCCTTACTGTTCTCTTGTAGGATGTGGATCCCTCCACACAGGTAACGTGCTGGCCAACACCCAGCTTTCAGAGAATCAGCTGGGACAAATTGTACCGCATCCACTTCTTTCACACAGGAAAGTTGCCTGGAGTAGAGAAAATAGTTTTTTTGGAGTCAAAATTCACCTTTTACAGCTAAGAACTATTGGATTATTGAAGAAAGACTAAGTGAGATAATACACACGAAAGTTTCTTGACACTGAACTGGAAACATCATTAGAAAGAAGGTTAGTCCCAAGGGCTTGGGGGAGAAACCAACCCCGCCCAGCCTCCCTTCTTTCTCCTGACTCAGCATTGCTCTGTGTGGCCCTCCGGTGAGCAACCTTCTGCCTCAGACTGACGCCCTCACTGAAAATCTGACTTTCGGGGGCTGGGGATTTAGGTCAGTGGTTCTGGCACCTGTCTTGCAGGTACAAGGACCCGGGTTTGATCCCCCAGTAACCACACACATTACTAGGTATAGAGACTCACACCCAGCAGCAACCAGTACCACATACCACAGTGCCAGGCTTGGTGGCTCACGCCTGTAATCCCAGCACTCGGGAGGCAGAGGCAGGAGGACTGCTGTGATGTGAGTTTGAGGCTGAGCTCAGGGCCAGCCTGAATTGCAAAAGTGAGACCCTGTCTCAAAAAACCATTAAAAAAAAAAAAAAAATCTGACTTTAATTCTCCTTCCCAATGAGTAGAGCACTAGGAACGGTAGGAGACGTCACATCTGCCAGAGGAGGTGAAAGTCCATCATGGAAACCTGTGCAACTGCTAAGTCCAAGGCAGAAAGGCATGGCACAAGCTTTTGGGCATCGGACCAAGGGGAAGAAAAAGACTACTGTGGCCTCACGGCCACCTCAGCGGCCTGAACCATATCCCTTGGGTCAACCGCCATTGGAATAAATTAAGGCTGAAGAATAAAAATAAATTGTGGGACAACCTAAAATCAAAATCCAAGAAGTGACCAGCATAGGATTTGGGATCATCAGGAGCCAGCGTGGTCCACTAGGGTTCTCAGAAAGGTAGGACTTCTTTGCCCCCTGAGGCCACTCACTCACAACCAGTGTGATACTGGCTTCACAGGGGATGGGATGCACACACTGGGGACATCTGACCCCTGTAGGCATTCTCTATAACTCCTGCTTTCGTACATACATCATTAGGCTGTGAGAAGATCCAAGGCTGGAGAGAGACGTGCAGCAAGGCCCTGAAGGCCACCACGGCGTTCTTCCAAGATCACTCTGACACTGGGATGAACAGGGCTCCACAGGGCTCTTTGAAAAGTGCTCCACGGGGTACATGAAGACAGTCAGCAAAATGTGTCGGACACTGTTCCCAGCCCTGATAGAAAAGGAAACATGAGCTAGAGAACAATATTGATCAATCTGAGTGGGAAATGCACAAAGCACTTATTGAATGTTTCGGTTAAAATTGTTGAAAGACTTTGACATAATCCAGAAGATCATTAACTGTTCTTGTCTACCTCTGCCTTTTAGACCTTGGATTATTTTATATCTCTGTAAACTGCAGAAAGTTCACAATAATATAAATTATTCTGGTCCATACAAATACAAAGGGGTGTGGCTCGTGGAAGGCAAATAGTAGTTCCCCTGTGCATACTGCCCAGCTGAGGTTCTCTTTGCAAAAGCAGTCTCTCTATTTTTATCTGCCTATATGTGTGTGAGTGCAAATGTGAATTCTCCTTTGAGCAGGTTGCAACATATTACTGCTTTCGTCATTAATGAATTAAATAAAATCTTTAACACATGTTCATTTTATGTTTGCATGAGAATCATAATTATACCTCTCTAAAAATTATCTTTTAACAATTTATAATAACTATTCTTTATGGGGCCACCTACCTCCAAATAACATGCTTAGAAAGAAATTGTAAATTATTTCTAAAGCTCTTCAAATGCAAAGCATCAAAGACAGGGAAATGGTATCTTCTTAATGTAACTGTGGTATTTTAAGCCACATTTGATAAGGCTTCAAAGTGCCCTCACATTACTGGTTCCTGATCGAGGGATACGGCTCAGCCGTGGCAGGAGAAAGCCCTTGTTATTTTTTGCTTTAAAGAAATAATAAAGAGCATTGTTGTAACTCAGTGTAAGTAGATTCGAGTAAGGCAATAGAGATGGGTGCCAGAAGCTACTCATATCGTTCTTTAAAATGGAAATTTACCGTCTGCTGCGTCACATGCACAAAATCCAGAACTATTTTTCACAGCTTGTTCGCTGAACAGATTATTGTAGAAAAAAAAAAAACTTTTACATTTTCTGCAGATTCCCAAATCTCAGTCAAAAAACTCTTGGCAATTTTTAGCAGTGAAACAGATTTCACTTTCAGATTGAGATACTCCATTTAGCAGTAGTCAGATGATCTTCCAAATAAATATAGACTCATTTCACTCTTGATTTTATTTAAAAAAATGTTTTCATGAGGTGTCTTGGAGGAAACTTGCATTTATTTGGTTTTCCCAAGCTAAAGCAAAGAAAAACTCGAAGGTCTAAAATTCAGAGTTAAATAAAAAAGGAATGCTAAATTGAAAATGTTATTACAAATGATGCATGTTCATCACAGTGTATCAATAAATAAATAACCCCATAAAACTTAAGAATCACTCGAAAAGATACTGCAGTCTTTTCTTCTCTAAATCTCAGCTCCCCAAAATATTACTAAACAGAAGTGCATGTGTTCGGTACAATATAACAGGCAGCAATATGTTGAGGAGCTTCACAGCGAGAGGTCTCTGGGCCACTTCTCTCTCCCCGGAGCAGCTCTCCACGGAGGAAGGAGGAGCTGAGAGGTGTCCCTCGAGGACCGCTGTCGCCGTGTCTCCTGTAGTGGGATGGGTCAAAACTCATCAAGGTTAAGTCCATCGCTGAGATGACAACAGCAATTTCAATACCGTCCACGTCCAGGCCCCATTTCTGTGCCCACACTGGATTTTGCTGATGCTTTTTCTGCCCACAAAGGAAGCTACCCTGCAAATCAGAAATAAAGTCAAAAATACTGACTATGCTTTTACACTCACAAAAGCATAACATGCAGACGGATACCACAGGATGCTCACTAAATTCCCAAAACAAAACTATGGCTATTTGTAGCAAGTTTTTATAAATTTGTTAAAAGTTCATCTCAGTGACAATTAAAGATGATCTCAGAAGTAAACAAAACAGCTTGGACTTTAAAGCAGAAGTTTGACCAAGCAAAGAAATCAGGAATGGCGCCTGCTGCTAAAGGCATTTTATTATTTTTCTAAGGACAATTTTACCATCTGAGAAGGACTCCCGTGTGTGGCCCCTGAAGCCACGTTTCCATGGTGAACCTGACGTGTGAGACAGGTCAGCTTGGGAACCACTGTGACTCATGAGAAGATTTTTTAAAAGCTGATTCGTTTTACATCCTGATTGTTCTACAAATACTTGGATAATATTTTAAGATCAAATTGTTCTTTGCAGAATGATTTTTAATAAAAAATTAAGCTAATGTATAAAAGGTGTGAAAACTCAGTGACAGGGTGTTATACCTTGTAACTCCTGGGCTCCAGGCGGACGGCTGTGGGAGGCGGTGCGGCGTCCCTCCTCACAGCCTCATAGCGGTCGCTCCCACCAGTACCCCAGCGTGGAGGGCAGGCGTGAGAGAAAAATGTAAAAGCTCAGGATCCGGGAAATTTTTAATCTGAAAGAAAACATTTGAAATGAACCTAAAGATCTGTTCAAAATTATACTTCAACCAGGAAGGAAAGACTTAATTTACAAATATTTGACTTCCAACATACAATACCCTTTTCTTCCCTTGCATAAAGTGAATCTAGCACCTGTTTTAAAAAGACATGTTACAATCAGATATGTTCTAAAATTTCAATTGATGAGGCTTTAGGCAATGCAAGAGAGTAACTGGAGAGTGGGAAGGCCTCACCCCTAGACTTGGCAGCCAATGGCCAACCCTCCCTCGTGGCCAGAGACTTGGGCACAGGGCTGGGGACACAGCCGGACAGGACAGGAGAGGCAGAATTTGATCCTGGTTCTTCAAAGCAGATGTAGTTTAAACAAGATACATAAGAATTCAAACTGGAAATATTCCTTGTGGCTCAGAGATTAACCCCAAGTTCTGATCTTTTCTTATGAGAAGCTTTAGCGATCTTTTTATACCGAGAGAGATACTAACCTAATACTACTAGTAATAGCCTCAGTAGTTGCTCCTAAGAGTAGAGCTTTGTTCTTGGGTCACATTTTAGTTTTGAGCTTACGCCCGTTAGGAATGTACTCTGACACTGGCCACTGACTCATTCTCCTGACGCCATAGAACAGTCTGGGATGAGACCAGACTTGTTCAAAGCCATGGTCCCAACAGGCCAAGGCCCTACCTCACCGACCGTGAAACTGTCAGCCTCGCTCCTGCTAGTGCCTCTCTGAAACGGCCAACTCAGGTCCTTCGTTAGAGCATCTTTTGCTGGCTGCGTCGGTGAGGCACACACTGACAAGCCCAAATATTGGCCAGGATGTCGGCCTTGCTCTGAGCAGCCTTCCCTAGCTCAAGGATCTAAGAGTATCTCTGCTGATATAGTGCTCCTGGGACATGAAGGCAAGCAGGATCGCCGGGGCTGCATCTTCTCGGCTCTGGCTGCCTGGGCCCTGGGGCCCGCGCTGAGTCAACCCAGGCTTCCAAAGTCAGAGCAGGAAGCACAGAGGCCAACCAAGGTTTCCTTCCATATTAAAGCCTAAACAGCAGGACCTCGGCTGTGACATCCGAAAGGATTTCTTGGCAATGGTTGACTTCATTCATTTCAAAAGGAACTAAAGGTAAAGGATAGATATAGCTGCTGAGAGGCCACATTGGTGAGTTCTGCACCCAGGTCTGTAACCCTGCAGGCCAGGACTTGCGTCCTGTGCCTTCACTCCACTCTTGCTCTTTGCTCCCGGCCTTGTCCTCGGGCTGGCTCGTGCCTGGCACTGACTGGCCCACTGGGCCCCACTGCCTCACCGACCTTGTCGCCCTGGCGTGCTCATAGGTGCTCCCACAGCATCTGTGGTTATAAATCAAAGCGTGCAGGAGGAGGAGAAGCCCTTGGGCGAGGGACCCTCATGGCAAATCTGCCCCGCAGAGACACACTTCTCCTGTCTGCCTCTGGCCTTGCTTTTGGAGGGGCCGAGGCAGGGAGCAGCTCACTTACTTGAGTCCCTGAGTTCAGTTCAGGCCGCTGCTCCACGTGTCCCTGCTTCGTGGTGACACCCACACTCCATCCAGCCAAGCCACTGCCCTAACAGCTCGCTCCTCGTCTGGTGACCCTCACACCTCTGTCTATAGAGCTTCCCACGCTCAGCGTGTGCTCCTGGCGGTAGGAAAACACCAGTTAGTTGAAAATTAGAACAACTTCTAAATGCAAAGCAAAGCTGAAGGACATTTTCACCAGAGCACAGGATTCCGGAGCCTCCAGGGCCCAGGAAGCATCTTCTCTTCCTATGTGAGCAACACTGAGACGCAGAGGGCGGGGGTGGACCTACCACACATTCCGGACCCTTAAAATATATTCCAGGCCCCCAGCAAGGACACAGACAGCTTATTTTTACCTTGAACTTTATTATAGCTCAACAAATGAAGAGGTAAACATTATCACGCTCAGTCTGTAGTTACTCCGCTTTGGGAAGACTTCCTGTGCGGAACTCCTGGCACCATAAAAAGAGTCCCTAAAATTATTATGCATCTGTTTTATGGCTCAACTGTTCCCGAGAACAATACAGGACATTGTCACCCTCCGTTCACAGTCGCTGTGACATGACAGGCAGGCCTTTTACGAGTTGATAATTTACAAGAATTTGAGTGTAAATGTGCATTTATTTTTCACTTAGATATCCATGGTCTCTTTTACTGTAAAGAACCCTTTTTACATGAGATTTTATCCTAGGAGCGAACATTATAACTCCTTTCAAAAGCTCCCCACTGCCCAGGCTGACAGCCCAGCTCCTCCTCAGCCTAAGGAGCCTCCTCTTTTGCAGCACAAGGGTTTGTTTTCATTCAGAGCCGTGAGGAAGCTGTGGGGATCCAACGGCACCTTCCTCAGCCCTGTTCACAAACCACGGGCTCAAGCAGCAGTCGACTGGAAGAGAGACGCTCCACTCAGTAAATTACAAAGCACAACACCCATCTGAGACTTGAGGAAAAGTGAGCTAAATGTCGGGGTGTTCCTGATGAAGTGTGCGGTAATCCAAGTCTCCGGCTTCCAGGCAACCAGAGTTTTTGCACTTGGGAAGAGGTCTAGGGCATTCAATTGATATCAGCTCTATCAAAATTAGGAGAGATCAAAGGTTCCACATCTCGGCAGCCCTGATTGTTATTAAAAGCTTCCCTGGCTTCCTGGCCCTTGGACTGCTCGCCAGAGCCGGCTGCAGGATCTGACCCGGCCCTTTTGATTAACCTGACTATTGAAACCAGGCTTCGGTTGTGAAGACGTAATTTATATTGGGCTCAGCAATGATGGAAAGAAAATTATTAATAACTAAGATTAAAAAGAATATTTTTTGTCAGGTTTAGCTCACTTCTAGGCAGTTTGCTCCTAAATTCCTCTAACAGTCAGGAGAAATCACAGTTTACAAAAAAAAGTTTTTTAAAATGATAAAAGAAAATTGAACAGTGAATAATTATCCACTGATGATTAAATTTTTCTTTCTGTAATCAGTGATCAGAAGCTTCACCCACAAATTATTCACAGGCCGCAAGAAGGCTGCACAGCTCCATAAAGTGTACTCTATAAAATCTTTATCAAATAAATAAAGAATTCTATCTCTTCTCCTCTGTGGTCCAGAAGCCTGCACTGTTAAAGCAGGAAGATTACTTTGTTTTTCATTCTGAGAAAACCTATTTATCCTTCACTATCATTTAACAATTGTGAGGTAGAAATAACTTTTTCTCTGCATTTGTCTGGAAATTCTGGCTTTGATCTTGCTGCTTTTTCAAAGGCCAGTACTGAGCTCGTCCCTTATCTGACTATCTTATTCTCAATTCTTCAAAGCTATATTTTTCACTTTTAAAACATTTTTTTCCGTTCATCTACTACCCAAGCTGCAGAAGAGATCTGTAGCATTTACAAATCTACAACTGTAAAAAAAAACAATGCTTTTTCCAGTGAGTAAGAAACAAGGCATCTTTGATGAACTGGGCTTTTCATAATTATTCATCATGATTTTAATAATTATTGTAGTAATATCCCTTTCAAGGAAAAAAGCAAATAATAATCCGATATTTTAATGTTCATTTTATTTACACCATGCAATAAAGCTGCTTATAACTTTTCACCATATTTCACCAAGTTTTCTCTTAGAACTTCCTCCGGGGTGTTTAAATATGCTTAAACTAATGGTTTTCTGTAATTTGCCTTTTTTTTCCCTTTGGAAACATACCGTGCCTTTGTCAGTTTTTAAAAAGAAGCAATTTTCTGACTTTTGAGATTGAGTAGGTCAAGGAAAAATTACTACTGTGGAAAACCCGCAATTAAATAGAAAATGCAGCAGCACTTATGAGAAACTAAAATTAAGTTTATTCTATTAATACTTGATTCTGAGATGCACGCTTGAGTTTTGGGTTAAGGTTTCATTCCGAGCCTCACCTTATCTACTCCCCGTCTTTGCTGATTAGTTCTAACATGTAACATGTAGGAACATAATAGTCCTATTTCGGAGCCCCTTCCTCTCCTCCTTAAAATACCATTTCGGAAGTATTTTTAAACAAACTGATGAAACAGCCTCTGCCAAGTTGCATTTATTCTTATAATTAGTCTAAATAAACATTTTTTCATACTATGTGGCTCCTTGGCCATTAAAACCGCGCACAAAATACATTTTAAGCACAATTTATGATCATTGCCTATGGGATCATATTTTAGAAAATAAAATGGGCTGAACTTTCTCATTGCGTGTCCACTCATTAATTTTTAGCTATGCTCTATGGCGTTTTATCTCACTGAAGAATACTCAGAAAGGGGTGACGAAGCCCAGGCAGCTGCTGAGTTGGGGAGATTGCTAGATCTGCTTCCTGCTCCCCCTCCTGTGTGAACAACTCATCAAATTAGGTTACACTGAAAGAGTTAAAATACTGCACATCCACACAAACTAATAAGCAAATACAGCCATTTAGAACAATTTAAAAAGTCATAATATTTGTCACTGCTTAATTTTAATGGTACATTTTAACAAATCAAGATAAACACCCTTTAACCTCCCCTACAAAACTCTTGGATTGAAATCTGAATATCATTTACATAAAATTAGGTATAATGTGAAAGCCTTATTAAGGCAAATGTATGAGTCCTATAAAATTATTTATGTATGGAAATATAGTAGCTACCTCTGTTTAGAAGCTGACTCTGAACACCAGAATATACATAGGTATTTGCTAGATTTAATCATAGTTTATTTTTCATAAATACACTGTAAGTACAAAAGTAATGCTTTAAAAAATAATAATTTAACTTCAAATATACCTAAAAGCTTAAGCTTTGAAACTCTGTTCTACTTTGGGAGTTTAAAAAAATATATTCTCTTCTGGGAAAGAATGTTCTGGTTTTGTTTTCGCTTTTGTTTAAAACTGTTCTAAACACATTTTCACCCGTGATGATTCCTTTATCCTGACGGCAGACCCGCAATAAAGCCTGACACCGAGGCTGGGAAAGAGAAGGGCGGTGGGTCCGTGTCCTGCGCTGCTGCCGCCCTGGAGAGGCCCAGGCCGGCGTCTCCGTGCAGCCGGCCGCACCTGCGCTCTCGGGCACGTCCGCGCGTTTGCGGATGGCCAGAGGCTGCTGGAGTCCTGTCTTCCACAAGAACAGGGCCTGGCGGCAGCACCCCACAAACGCGTGGGACCACCTGGAGTCCTGCCGCTCGGTCCCAGGAGAGGGACAGAGTCTGGGCCCGGGACCAGCGCCCCGACTGCTGCAGTTCTGATGGCATCACCAGCTCCGTCTCACACAAACACAGGCAAAACTAGCTCGGACTCAGCCAGAGCACCTGCACCTGAGGCGCGCCTTCGTGGGCGCGCTCAGTCGGGGTGACGGGCTCACAGTGGCGCTGACCGCCATCCCCTGCGGGAGGGCAGGGGACCGGAGGGTTGGGGCCTGGCCCGCGCGGGGCCCAGATCAGCGAGCGCTTCTCTTGGGTTCACTTGGTTTTGTGCTGTCTTTTCTTGTGCCAGTAAAATGCCCATCCACATGGCTATCTTTGTGCCCACTTCACTCAGAGAGAAAGAAAATGAGAGAGAAAAGGAGGAGGGGAGGGAAGGAGGGAAAAAATCTGCTTCATTGCTAAACTAAATTGTAAAATCAACCCGGATCAAACAAACCTTAAAGAGGTAGATTTTAGTGTCGTTCTTTTTCCACATTTTCCTATACGACACTCAAACCATCAATTACAAATGTCACATGCAGTGACCAAAAATGTCTATAAAGCCCATTTACTAGGTTGCTGCAGGAAAGTAGATATTAGGTCTCCACAAAGATGAATGTAAACCAGCTTAAAACCAAAATTGCTTCCAATATTTCCTAAGACACGTTTTAAATGTATCTTGAAGTATCTGGAGCATAAATACAGACTGTAAATGCTTTTCATTATTGGTCTACTTATTTTTAAAATGCACTCAGACCCTGTCACCTGTGTCCCGTGACCAGAGTCCCTGCCATCTCTCCAGCAGGTCTCTGCATCCACAGTGAACAAATTCAGACGTGGAAATAATAACAGTTCTTTCGAACACAGTAGGATAATCAGGCTGAAAGCCTCTGATGCAAGTTCATCAGAGAGCGGTAATCAGATAGGAGGCTTCTCTGAAACTTTTCTGATTCATAAATAATATAGTGTTTGCCCAGAGGAAGTCGTGGGGCACAGCAGTAAACAGTCTCGCCCCCCATCTGTTATTATGGAAGAAGGGCTGACTCAGGATCCACGGCATTCAGGACGGAAAGATGCTGGGAAATGTTGCCGGAACAATTATTAACCAAAAATGTCACGTTTCAGTCCTTAGGAGCCTCAGTCATGTGTATGAAAGGGACCTACCTGTGCGGATGGGTGTGGGGAGTTTACCTGGATTAATAATTGAACAGGATACCACATGTAGTTTTTAAAGTTTTTTAAACAACATGGCAGAATGTATCTTTCTTCTGTAATTACTGGTTAATTTTGCAGTTATATTCAAATGTGTTCTTAATTTTTAGGAAAATTGCTTCTAGAATCTTGTTTAATCAAACCATGTGACTGAGTTCAGTATTCTGTATGAATTTAAATAACCAAAGCTGAAATGCTTTTTCAGCCTCACATCCTGACCTGGACCTCACCCGGTTCCTCTCCATTGCCACCCCAACACACACACACACACACGCACACGCACACGCACACGCGCACACACACACGCACACACGCACACACGCACGCACACACACACTGCTTTGCTGTTGTTTCCTGGTAGGGCCCAGGAATTATTCTTGCAGCCTAGCTTGCCTGATACTCGTTTGATTTTTTTAAATTTTGTAAAGAAAAAAATATGCTAAGGACTTTTAAGTGTGAGACGTGCTTTGCTTCAGACTCACTCTAAGACCAAAATGTCTTTCTCGTACAGTTTTGCTCGTCTAAGGATGTGAATTAGCACATGCTACCCCACTCAGGAATGCAACCACAGCTGGAAGCCGCACTGTCTAACCCGACAGCGGCTGTAACACCCAGAAGAGCAGCACAGTCATTTCTATGCTTTTCCAATAACAGTAGCATAGGAGCATAATGAAAGTATTCTATCACTTGGCCATGATCAGTTAGAAATAGCTTGGCCCATCACAGGAAAATGAACTAAATATCCCGCCAGAATGAGCACCCATCTAGACACCTGCCGGCCACTTGCCCGCCGCAGGGGAAGGGTCTGAAACGTGCCTCCCGCCGTTGGTGACTCTCACACTGGCCTAGGACTTTGGCTGTTTACAGGAGACGGCAAGGCGCTGAGCACAGCCGCCCTTCAGCGCGCCCTGGGCCGCGCCTCCCTCCGGCTGCCCGGGAAGGAGCGCTGAGCCTGCAGACGCTGGCAACAGTGCCATCTTCTGGCGCCTGGCGTGAAGTCAGTCCTGAGAGCCCCCTTCGCCGGCTGCGGCCCGGTCCTGTGAGGACTAAGGGTCGCCAGGCAGCTTGCACCGGGTAGGTGGCGCACAGGTGCGCTGCTGGGCCCGGTACTGGGCTGGGGCTCCTGACTGCTGTGCCGCCTTGATAGGTCCTGGGGTCCCGGGCCGCTCTTCCCTCTTGTCCCGGACTCGCAGCGCTGCCCGGCCTGGCCACCTGTGCCCTGCTCGGGCTGCCCCTCTGGGCTCCGAGGGTGCCTCTGCCCCTCCCTGCCCACGGCTGCCCACTTCCGGGAGCGTGCATATTTGGAATTCGCTGCATATTTTAGATCTGCCTCTCTCCTTCACTCTCCTTCACTATCTCCTCACGGCTCCCTGTCTAAACCACCATTATATTTTTCCAACATTATCCAAATACGTAAAATTTAACAATATGTGAAATGTGAATGCATGGCTGTGATTGCTTTGAAAGTCTCTCCAGCCGTAAACCTTGCCTGCTGTGGATAAACGCGGGAGAAAAGCCCCATCTTGTCATGTACATTCGGCAACAGACAAATAACCAAAATAGTAGTGTCTCTTTCAACCTTTCAATATGCTCAGTGCAGTTAAACACCAAATGGAGTAATGGTGCGCGCGGCGGGACCGTGTTCGGAGCGGCTCCCGCACTGCGCGGAGCAGGCCCGGCCGGGGAAGCCCAGCCAAAGACACCTGAACCTTTATTATAAAAGAGAAAAAAAGGGTTTTCTCTTTGGGTACTGAGCTTGTCAAATTTTAATCAGAGAGATGGGTGAGTGACAGATGAGGCCTAGTAAAGAATGAGAAGATGTAAGCAAGCAAAAACAGAAAGGAAGAAAGCAGCCAGTGAGGAGGAGAGACTCGCGGAGCAGGAGCAGGCCGGCGGCCTCTGCCCAAGGACCAGGCGAGCGCAGGCCAGGCAGCGCCAGCCCTGACCCGGGGCCGCGCCTGGCCGGGGCTGCGCCGGCCTCTGCTTCCTCCCTCGCCGGCGGCCTCCCTCCGCCGGGCGCCCTTGCCCGACTCCCCGCGGCCGCGGGCTCCGAGCCCTTTGTGAAGTGGGCCCCGCACAAAGCCGCTCAGAGGATCAAGCGGATAATGCGAGCAAATCCGGCCGCGCCGCGCCTGCCAAACAGCGCTCCAAAAATGTCAGCCGTCACTATTATCCATTTATTCATGAGCTAATTCCCTGCCAACAGAGAGGATTTTCAGAAAGTCGTGTGAGAAAGAAAGTATCAAGCACTGATCTCGGCAGCCCGGAGAGGGACAGCCCATCCCGGCAGGCAGGGCCGCTCCGAGCCACGCGTCGCGGGCTCGCCCGGCTCAGGCCTCGGCGCCGCGGACGGCAGAATCACAGCCCCGCGGCCGAGCCGAGCCGGGGCCGAGCCGGGGCCGGGGCCGGGGCGAGCAGGGGCCGAGCCGGGGCCGGGGCCGAGCCCGGCTCCTCGCAGGAGCGCGGGCAGCAGGGTGGGCGGGAGGACAGCGCCCGCCGCCTCCAGCGCTGCTTGTGCTCAGAAAAAAAACGTACTTTAAAGTAATAAAATAAAAGATAAAAATAAGTGGAAGATCAGCCGCTGGAGAAGTACAAACAGGCTCCGAGGAAGGGACTCGAGGAAGAGCCCGGCGCGGCCACCGTGCGAGGTGGGCACGGTGGACTGCGGGCGGATGGCCTGCCGGGCTCAGGGAGGCGCGGTGGGCACGAGCCGGGCACAGGGAGGCGCGGTGGGCACGAGCCGAGCTCATAATCGGGTTAAGCGTGTTATCTTCGAGCGGCTGGGGTCTGAAAGGCAAATTAACCTCCGAGCCCTCGCTAGCCATTGTGCCGGGTGGAAATCGGACTCCCCGGGCGGAAGGACTTCGTGGGGCGCGAAAGCCAGAAGAAAGGCGCCGTGCGGAATTGGAATCCGTTTCCCCAATCACCAACTTGTTAATTTTCAGTGAAATTATGTCAAAGGAATTTTAGCATTTCCTGAACTCTCGTGATGTGCCTCTCTCCTCTTTCACCAGATGGACATAATGTCACTGTTGACAAGGAAGAACGTGTTCCTGTCTTTCAGCAGTTAATTACTACCTGTCACGAGGCAGCAAAGCCAGGGCCGGCGCTCGCAGCACTGGACCAAGCGGGTGTTTCCCAAGAAGCCAGTCAACAAACAGGCCACCTTGCGCACAGGAGCCGCAGAGCCGTGGCCGGCCTGCCCCCGTACCCGTGCCCGGGTAGGCCGCGTGCGCTGGGCCAGGGCGGGCCTCGGGCCTGCGGGACCGCCGGCTGCTCTACCTGGCCAGCCCCGGCTCTCGGGACACCAACTCCTTCTCCGCCCTTCGCCTGCAGTGGAGTGTGCGCGTGCGTGCGTGTGTGCGCGCGTGTGCGCGCGTGTCCGTGTGCGTGCGTGTGTGTGCGTGCGTGTGTGTGCGTGTGTGTGTAAAACATTTGGTGACCAAAACTATTTCCCTGCCAGTTACGAAGACAAAATGCTCGCAAAGTGTGCGCCAACTTGTTACACTGTCTAACTCCCCGTAGAGTGAGCCCAACGAAGTAAACTTCATTATATCAGGAAACATAGTTTGAACAAAATAGCACTACTCTACATTGAAAGATTAGTTCTGCCTGGATCCAGTACACATGTCATATTTCTGGAAAGTCGTTTGACACAAATCAGTCTAAAAAATAAAACAAGCAGGTGCATAATGTATTACTCAGAATAAAATAAACATGGCTTCATTTTTAAGTGCCAGAGTTTATTCCGTCCATTCCGTCTCCACCCGCTCCTGTGTACTTGGCGCCCCCTTGTGTCCACTTGAGACACTGCTCCAAAGCAGCAGCTCTCCTGCCATCTTTCCTTCCACCCCTGAAAATTGGGAAAGATGCAACAAAAAAACTCCCTTCTCTCCATGAATCAAACAGTTATAAATACATCACTTTGTTAGAATATATTTAATTTCAAAGTTTCAGATACCACCGTGCGCCCTCTGAGCCCTGGATGTCGGAGCAGACCTCTGGCCGACTCCTGAAGACACAAGCTCTTCCTTGGCATTTACAGGTGCTGGGCATTGACACTGAGCTCTAGTGCCTCAGATTTTACTTCCACAGTGTCTTCCTTTCCAGCTATTCTCTAAAAATTATTTTTTCTCAGACTTCTACAGAAAAATACACACAATATTTTTGCAGATCAAACCATAAAGGGTGTTCTCAGTGACAACCACATCTGTATGTTTTCCCAGAGACACCAGCTGTTAGTACCACTGGTGCTCTTCACATCAGAAGGATGAATGGATGTCGGCAAACTGCCGAAACACAGCCTTGTGCCGACTGTGGAGTGTGCTGGTAATTACAGTACGAAAGGTCACACTGCACATTAAAGATAATGCCCCAATTCAGACCTAATGCGGCTTTCCCACGCCATCTCCATGTTTGGTGTAGATATCATAAAACAGGTTGGCATCTCGGTGGCAGACCGTCCAAGCCTCTCCCACGTCTCATTACTGAAATGTAGTTCAAGAAGCAAACACGCAGCCTGCCCGCCCCAATTCTCTCCGCTCTGTCCTCGGATCCACGGCCGCGCTCAGCGACCCGGGCCTCTTTCCTCCCACAGTGGTCATCAAACGCCCCTTGTGAATTCACTAAACTTCCACCCAGGCAGGAGGGCGGGCGAGCTGACAAACCAGGGCTGGTCAGAGGCTTGTGCGCAAGACAGGAAAGCCAACAGCAGCAGAAAAACTGAGCAAGGCACAAGACAGAGATGAGTGACTGCCGGGAGCAAAGGGAACAAGCTGGCTGGAAGCACCCGGCGCGGCCAGGGCCTTCACGCTGTGCAGCCCTCCAGCCCTTGTTTATCTTTTGAGCAGAGTCTTCCCAAATCACTAAGCTGAGCTCCAGTTTGTAGCTCCTCAGCCTCGGCCTCCTGGAGTCGGGGATTACCGGCCGGCAGGCCCTCGCACCTCCAGCTTGGGGTAGAACCGCTCCTAGTTCCTTGAGCGGAGGCACAGGGTCTCAGTGGTCTCAACCGCATAGCCCAGGCCACCCACAGCAAGGTCTCAGCCTGGGAAGGCTGGAGGCCTGGCCAGGGATGACATCGAAAGAGGTTCTGAGGGCAAATCCGACCCGCCAGAAAGTGGGTTCCTGGAATCTGCTGCTCAGACAGGCTGTGGTCCGGTCGAACCACGCATGGGAACCGGAAGCAGCACAGGACTGGAAGAGGCCTCTGTCAGGCACCGATGGGCAAGCAGCGACACAGCTGCACCCACACAGACACAAGCCTCGAGCCTGGGCGCCGTGTCCTGGGTCAAGGTCAGTTTGGTGCCCGGGCCCGGCTGTGCTGCAGGCTGAGCTGCGGGGAGTCTGCAGGCTCTGAGAATATGGTCGAGCTAAATGCGGTGGAGACAAGAGAGGGCCCAGCAGGACGGCCTCAACCAGAGCCCTCCTTCGGAGAGGCCCCTCCTCCCTCCTCCGCCCACTCACACACACTTGTCCTCTCTCTCCTCCTCCTCTGTGGGAGACCAGTGTTCACACCTAGGTCCATTCCTATGTGGTTTTACACACACAGTGTGTGTAACTGCAAGAGTGCCAGCATTTCTCAGCCCAGCCCCAGGGGCCTGAGGCAAGACTCAGCCTGAGAGCCAACCGCCTGCTGCCTGTCAGCCGCTCTGGACACTGCCCCTCCCCCTCGCCGGCCCAAGTCCAGGCCTCCAGCTCAGCCTCTGCCCTCCCAGAGGAGCTTCTTGCCTCACAGAGACCCTCCTGTCATGGCTCTTCTGGGGGTGCACAGCACTGTGATCGAACTCAAGACCCACATACCGAGCGGTGTCCTTAGTGCCTTTTGAAAACTATCACTGTATTTAGAGTCTTGCTAAGTTGCCCTAGCAGGGCTTGACCTTACAGTCTGCCTGCCTCGGCCTCCCAGCATATGGAATGACAGGCGCTGTATCAGCCGCTGTTCCCTTGTTCCCCAGGCTGAGCCTCAAGATCCCTGCTAACAACAGAGCCCACCGGCCTACATACAGCCCAGCACGGCTTTCCCACGGCCACTCTGCAGGCCCCATGAGGGTGTAGATCCTCTGTAGTGACTTCAGGCACCTAAAACTGAGCTGGTGAGCTGTGTCATTCATAGCACTGTCACTGTGCTGCCCTCACTACTTCCTGTTTCCCGAATGTTTGATTCACATCAGATAAGCATAAACACTGACGGGACACAGGGTGCTAAGTCCACAGGTACCAGGCGTCAGCACCTCCATCTCTGTTGACTGCTGGATGCTGCTAATGCTTCATAAAACAGACAGGAACCACGCCCTCCAGTGACAGCCTCTCCTCCCACCTCCTCCTCCTACCTCTGGTGTCATCGCTGCTTCTGATAGAAGAGATGGCTGGTCTCTCCACATCTGGCTAAATTCACTACCATCACATCTTCCATTTCCATTCATTTTATTGCAACAGAATTTCTTGCTTTCTGTGGCTAAATAACATTCCACGGTGTACAGAAATTTTCCTTAACTTAGTGTCCAGGAAGGGCACCTAGGCTGCCCTGCTGCGGTTACTATGAACAGCACTGTAATAGGTGTGGCCGCGCAGGGTCCCTGACAGGCCAGTTTCACTCCCGCTGGCCACATTTCTTTTCTTTTTAAAGTAAGACAGCGAGATCTTCTGTTAGAGAGACTGCTGAGGGCTTGACCCCGTGCACGCTGATGCGCTCTCTTTCCCAGGCCCTACGTGCTGGGGCAGATGACAGGTCTGATTTGCATCTCCCTGATGGCGACGTCTGAGTGTCTTCACACATCTGTGAGACATGGTCCTGTCTTCTCTTGAAAAATTTCCACTTAACCTCCAGGTCCTGGCTTGTGTCTGGAGCTCCCAGCCTCATGCACTCTGGACCTAGAGTGTGCGATGCTGAGATGGGGCCAGGTGATCATGAAATCAGCCCCTGAATGTCTGGCACTGCCCAGCCCTGCAGCCCGGATATAACACAAGGGACGGTCGGAGGCTGCCTGGTCCTTCCTTTGTTTTTCTACCTCTGTGTCTGCCGTGAGCTGTTTCTCCTCTGCGATGCCCTCTGTCTTGCAGCCCGGCCTGAGAGCCAGCCGGGACTGGAACCTCGACATTCTGTGAGCCCAATAAACCCGCCTCCTTTAACTTTGGGTGCTGGGTGTCGTGGCTCAGCAAGGAGAAAGGTCATTAAGACACCCTCACCCATTTAACCAGATTATTGGTTTTGCCTCACTTCCTCTGTATTTCAATGTTCATGCCAGGTGAACAGGTGGCAAACATTTCCTTTTGTCCCGTCACTCAGGTTTCTTCCTGTGCTACACAAAATCCACTCAGTTTGATGTAACCCCATTTATCTATTTTTGCTTTTGGGGTCACAGCCAAAACTCACTGTGCACACTGAAGTTTTGATATTTCCCCTTTGCACTTTTCCTGCAGCTTCCTGATTCCAGGCCTCCGCCTAGGGCTGTGGCCCATCAGGTGAGCAGGTTTACCTTCTTCTGCAAATGGCACCCAGTTTTCCCAGCCACTTCCAGGGAGGCCGTGTCCGAGGTGTGGTCGCACATCTCCGTCAAGAATCTGTTGGCTGTGGTGAGTGGGTTTATTTCCGGGATTTCTACCCAGATCCACTGGCCTGCGTGTCTATTTTATACCAGCGCTCACTGCACCATTTTTGGTTGGAAGACTCGGTGGTTATGTTTTGAGATCAGTACTGTGCTGTCTCCAGACTTGCTCCTTTTCCTCTGGTTGCTTTGCTCCTGGGGGTCTTCTGTGCGTCCACATGAACTTCGAGATGACCTCTTCCAGCTCTGGGGGATGTCAGCTTCCTGGGAAGGGCCTGGATCTGTGCTGTTGCCATCTTCCCTCAGTGAGCCCCACAGTGCCAGGATCCCAGAGCCACATCCTGAGGAAGAGGATGGAGGGCACTGGACACCTGAGCACCAGCTCCCGTCCTGCTGCTGGTGGACAGTAGTGTCTGCCTTGGCTCAGAGCTCTGCGACAATTCCAAGAGGAAGTCAGGGGCTGCTCGGTGACTGAGGGCAAAGGCCCCAGAAAGGCAGAGCCCAGGCAGGCGCAGGGCTGCACCACAGTGATGGGGCAGAGGACAGCATGGCATGCACTGAGAAGCTCGTGTGTACCCAAACGGAAGCTCCACGCGGATTTACGAGGTGGCTCCAGGGTCAGAGCCAGGAGAGCCCCAAGCCCACCTGCACACTGCGGAGCTGGGACGTCCCACAGGCTGCTCAGCCCAAGACACTGGAAGCCACAGAGCAACAGGGACCAAAGGGGCGAGGCTCCAGCCAGCCCGAGGCTGGGAGCTCCCCGAGAGATGCTGGAGTGAGTCTGACGGCTGGAGAAACTGGCGCCTGAGGCTCCCAGGAGATGGCAGCAAAGACACGCCTGCTGCAGCAGATGGAGGTTTCAAACACAGGTGGACTTCCTCCTTCTTCCATTTTTTAAGGGATCCGAGCTACAATCCTATTGGTTAAAGCCACTGCATCCGGGGTGGGTCTTTCCCAATTTGCTGGTCCTCACATCCATCATCCCTGAAGGCAGCCACTGTCCCACACGACCAGATGGTTGCTTTCGGCAGTGCCCCCCGGGCAGCAGGAGCAGAGGAGGAGCGAACACCACTGCAGCCCTAGACGGGAGCGGCGCCAGATGACGGGAGGCTGGTGTACACATTGTAGCCTGTCTGAAAACTGCAACAGAAATTGCCATTAATTGTGTTTAGAACAACTTCTCTGGGAATGAAGAGCCCGAGCAAGAGAGGATGTTTTCTTTGAAGCTTCCATGAGGTTTTCACGGGCGCCAACTTTAATTTCGTTGTTCATTCTGATTTTCCTCTTAGGAAGCAGTCTTAGAACATACTTCGGAATGCGGTCGTGAGGTTTCTAAAAAAAAATTATATTATCTCAAGCTAATAGGAAGGAAGAAAGAACATTTAGAAAATACCAAAGAGGAAATTAAATTCAAATTTTCCCAGGTAATTTTAACAAATCATACTAAAAGAATGATTTGTAAAATCAATCATTTCTTTCTCCCTTGATTGTGGAATTAAAGTGTTTCCAGAAGAAAGAAAGCGAACTTTTTGCATGACGAACAACTGCCATACTAAAGCAATTATTCATAAGTAATAACATGCTGGTTTGGAACGCTGGAGTCCCCAGCCCGACGGGGCGGGGAGAGCGCTTGGCCCTCGGCAGCCGCTGAAGCGCTGTGGACTCCCTGGCCCAGCAGCCCAGTCCCTCCGCTATTTGAATTCATTTATTCTTGGCAAAATATAACTTCCTGCCCCCAAGAAAAAAAGATTTTTAGAATCTCGTAAAAGTGATTCCAAAGTTTTCTTGGATTTCAAAGGGCTTTTACAAAACAATACTTTTATTGGTTAAATTTATGAGATACAACGCCTCCCAAGTGCGCTCCTCTGTATCCTGAATAAGGGGCCATCAGGTCGGACCAGGAGCGGCAGGAGGTCGAGTCCGGAAATGTTTGCAGAGGAGAAATCCGCGGGGCTGCGGACCAGCCACAGTACCGAGAGGGAGACGCAAAGACAGCCGCATCTGCCCCCCACCTCGGCCAGGTCCGGGGTGCAAGCCCAGGGCCGGGCTGGGGGCTGCGCAGGTGCTCTTCCTCGGGACCTCTTCCGGGCGCTGCGCACGGGCACCCTGGCAAGGCGCTGACTCGCCCCCAAGCCGGCGCCAGGAGACTGTTTCCAACACCTGCCTTCTTTAGAGATCGCGACGCGGGGCACTCCCCACGCAGTCCCCAAATCGACATCTCCACGTGACTCTTGTCCTGGGGACACACGGGAAGGACTCACAGCGTGGTGGACGTGCAGCCTGGCGGCAGGGTGCGGTGGGGAGGCCTAGACAGCCCAGGCGGGTCCAAACCTACCACAGCTTAGTCTCGCCCCATCCTGTGGCTCCTCGGCACAGGGTCTGCTGGGACCTGGAACCTCAGCCAGGCAGGCTCGGGAGGCCCCAGCCAGGGCCACCCCACACCCTCCTACACCGAGCGGCAGTGCTGGCAGCGGCAGGACAGGGAAGGTCTGCTTTGTTTGGTTTGAAGGTTTTTCACCTGTTAAAGATTCACTGATCTCAAAAGCTGTGACCACATGTATTCAAATGTCCACAGAAATTTATTTTTATATTTAAAAATGTTTCATACAGTTGCCCAATTTTTTACACACTAGAAGTCTGTGAGCAGTGGAACGGCACAGAGCCCCTCCTGCAGCACCCTCGGTGGGGACTGTGCCCTCCTCGTGGGTCTGAAGCTCATGTGGAGCTGTGACCGTCACGTTCACTCAGAGCACTGACCCCACACGTCAGAGCCAGGTGCTGCCGAGACCTCTAAAAGCGTTGCTGCCGCACCAGACCCTGAGTCAACAGACGCTCCCAGGAAGCAGGCGTCCAGAAACCCAGGCCACTGCGGAACTCCTAACCAGTTCTTTCTCTGTCTTTCTCTCAGTTTACATGAAATAAATGGGCAACAATACTTTCTTGTGAAGGTTTAAAAGGCGAGATTTCTCCTCCCAGAGTCTCTGTGCCTGGGTTTGGGGCAGCTGGAGGTGGCAGTGGTGGGTAGGGCATGAGGCCAGGAAAGTGGAGGGCAGATCCTGGGACAGGGGAGAGTGGGGGAGACACAGGGCCTCGGAGAGGAGCTGGCCTTCCTCCTTCCCTGCGTTCTGTGGTCTGCAGCTCGGTGGCCTGTGGCTCTGCGGCCTGGCACAGTGACAGCCAGAAAGCTGCAGTGAGAGACTCCCCTGCATGGTGCCGGTGGACTCAGGGGCTGTGGTTCCACCCATGAGCAACCCCTGCGCTCTGGGTCACATGGTGTCAGCAGAACCTGGGGCTGCATCTGTGGGGGTGGCTTGGGGTCAGCAGGAGAGACGGAGACCTGGCTTTGGGGCAGCTGGAGCACTTGTGACCGACACTCCTCCCCTTCTGGTGTCACCCTGGCACCTCGGCGAAGCCTGGCACAGGGCTGCCCCTCCTGGCCTGTCCGATCTGAGTGCAGAGGCCAGGCAGTGGGGCCAGGGGAGGCATACACTGGGGTCAGGCAGGTTCCTGTCCGCTGCTCTTCCCTCGCTGACCAGCTGGGCCGGTGCTGAAGGGCGCAGCCCCTGCCAGGCACACAGAGCTCTCTGGAGATGAAACTTGCCCTGCTCCCCCGTCCCCACCTACACCTAGCTCTCTCCCTCTGCATGCAAGGTCCCGTTCAGATCAATGGGAGGAAGACAGCCACAAGTCTAGAGTGCAACTCCAAACACTGCCGAGCTGCAGAGTTTCCGAGTGTCTACCCCCTGTGCCCGTCTTCTCAGGTTCAGTCGTGTTTTCCCTCAAAAGCGCGGCCCTGTCAGCTCAGCCATCTTGGAGGCTGAGGCAGGAGGATCCCAAGCTGGAGCCCAATTTGGGAGACTTAAGAAGAGCCTGTTGAGAATAGGGGAGGAGAAAGAAAGATGGAGAAAAGGAGGAGGCAAGAAGACAGGCAGGGAGGGAGGAAGAAAGAAAAGGCAGGGATTTAGCCTGCCCGAAGTCTGAGCTGGATTCCAACCCCACAAAACAAGAGAAATGCAGAAATGGGTGCTGGGCTGCATATGGCCGCCAGGGGACAGCAGGGTGCCACCCCAGAGCCTCCCTAGCACTGCGCTCGGGGCTGGTGCGCTGGCTCCTGTCCTTGTGCCCGAAAGAGGAGCCCAAGATTTCTGTCATTTCCCTCGTAGAAGAGTGAAAATGCCTGATTTAACGTTGAACATTTTGTCATGGATTTGACTGTTCAAAGAACATCACATCAGCATTTTATTTTCCTCTGATCCCAGGCCAGTGTCTTGCTCCGGGCCTGGGACGGGACCTGCCGGAACCACAGGCCCCTGCAGGGACAGCGGGGCACAGCAGAGGGCGCTCTGCGAGGGACCCGCCCCAAGTGAGCACTGGGTCCGACAAGGCGGATGGGAAAGAAGCCCGCCCAGCCCTTCTGAGCTCCAGAAATGGAGCTAGGCAGGATGTGGGCTGCCTCGGTTTACCCTCCCTGTATTGGGCTCCTCGCACCGCCGTCTGGAGTCTCGGCCCTGGGACACAGGGCATCCCTTTGCGCCACCCCTGCCCTCTGACCTCCTCGCCGAGGGAGGGTGGGGCTGGAGGGTGAAGCTGCCCAGGGTTCCTCCATAGGAGAAGCAGCATAGACAAAGCCTGAGCCGATCTTACCCAAGGAAGCAAAGTCCCAAACCAATGCAACTGAGCAACTTCTACCGACACAGGTCCCTGCTAGGGCCAGGCAGCTGGGCTGCAGCTGCACCTGCCCCAAGGAGTCACAGCCTGCACACACTGATGCCCTTGGGGTCTCAGAGGAGTTTCTACCTGAGAGCCTGCAGCTGATGAGGGAGAACATTCTGTCATAGTTCTGGTCTAGAAAGCCCCCCAAAATAGCCCCAGGTGGCCCCAAACTCTACATCTCTCTGCCTCAGTCTCCTGAATGTAGGGATCACAGGCCTGCACTCCAGTGGGGGTCCCAGCAGTCAGGCTATAAAAGGTGCTTGGGAGCCAGAGATGTAGCTTACCGGTTCCTGTGCCTGCCTTGCAAGGGCAAGGGCCCAGGTCCACATACCACAGTGCGGGCGTGGTGGCTCACGCCTGTAATCCCAGCACTCGGGAGGCAGAGGCAGGAGGATTGTGATGTGAGTTGGAGGCTGAGCTCAGGGCCAGCCTGAACCACAGGGCGAGACCCTGTCTCAAAAAAAAAAAAAAACCCACTGTGCTCGAGGACTACAAAACCAAAGTAACACAGAGGGTAGGACGTGGAGGACAGGCGTCGGGCAGGAGCGGCTGGGAAGCAAAACGTGCACTGCCAAGGGGAAAGGTGCACGTGCTCCCAGGAAACAGGACAGACAGAACCGCGGGGACCCCGAGCAAACAGGTACGCAGACAGCAGAGGCAAACCACTCATGCACAGGGCAGAGGCACAGCTCACCAGTTCCTGTGCTCCTGCAGTGCAGGAGCAGAGATGAAACCTGCTCTGTACCCCAGCAGGAAGTTGTTCACCATATGAAGGGAAGGGCTGCGAGCCCAGGCTGCACTAGCAGGAATGCCAAAGCTCTCCAGAGCTCAGGCATAGAAAAGCCCAGTTCCGGGGAGAGATTCGGAGCCCGGGTGAGAGGGAGCTATGGTGGCGAGGCGGCTGGGGCCAGCCCCTCATGAATGGACACAGGTCTGGACAGGAAGGCAGGAGGCTCCGGGGGTGGGGACGTACTGGCTGTCACCAGCTTCACGGAGCAGGCGGGAAGGGCAGCAGGGGCGTGTTACTGCAGGGAAAGTGCCGGCCACCGTCAGATGCACGTTCTCCCACGGCTTGTGCAGGAAGGACAAGGGCAGTGGCAAAAGACGGCAGCACGTGATAGGCGCCAGCAGCTGGGCCTAGAGAGGCCCTCGGTGAGAGCCATTAGTCCCTGGTTCTGTGGGGTCACAGAACACCAGGAGGAGGAGGGGACGTCATGCTCCCCAGGAGTGCCTCGGGTCAGCTGAGCCAGCGGAGCGGGCAGCCAGAGGCCAGCAGTGTGTCCCTGGGGGCACTGCCCTTCCTCCCATCCATGCAGAGCACCAGCTCTGATTTCCAGCCACCTCTCCGTGTAAATGATTCTCTCAACTCATAAGGAAATTACAGAAAAGTTGAGGTTCCACAGTCCTTAAGTTGGACAGTGTGGTGGGAACACTCTTAAAAGTCTGATTCTTCTATTTTAACAAATAAACTAATCTCTGTGAAGTGTACCAAATAAGCCTGTTTATGGTATAAATGGAAGGACTTCTCATGTGAACTCCATACAGACATAAAAACTAGGTTTTGGGTTGTTTTGTTTTGTTTTGTTTTGTTTTGTTTTTGAGATAGGGTCTTGTGTAGCCCAGGTGAGCCTCAAACTCAAAGCAATCCTCCTGGCCCTGCCACCGGAGTGTTGAGATTACAGGTGTGAGCCACCAGGCCCAGCACTGTGGTGTGTGGTACTGATTGCTGGTGGGTGTGAGTCACCACACCCAGCTTTGTTGTATGTGGTTACCGGGGATCGAACCTGGGCCCTTGCACTTGCAAGGCAGGTACCAGAACCACTGAGCTTTGGCCTGGTTATTATTATTTTAACTCTTGTTTGTGAAAAAGGTTCTTTGAGTTGACTATTTGGAAATGTATTTATTTCTGTCTAGGTTTTTTTTGCTCCAATTCAGGTTTAGTTCCTTTGACTTCTGTAGCACATCCCTATCCAAAATTCTAGGGGCAAGAAGTGCTTGGGATTTGGAAGTATTTTGGGGTTTTTGAATATTTGCATGTATATAATGAGGGCTGGGCCCGAGTCTGAAGAGAAAATCCATTTATATCTCCTCTGTACCTTATATACAGAGTCTGGGGGTCATTTTAAACAATATTTTAGTATTCGGAGGTCAGGTGTGGAATTTTCCACGTGGAGTGTTGTTGGCATGTCAGATGTGGGACTCTCTGGACTAGGGATCCGACCTGTGTAAGTCTCTTCGGGTATCTTGTCGAAGTGCAGAGCAGCGTGCACACCCAGCCCAGGTCTGTGCTGTGAAGAGGTGTGAAGCGGTCACAGCAGCACGGCAGTGCTGTTGTCAACAGCGGTTGGACACCCTGGTGTGGAGGTCTGATGCCTGCGTGAGAGACTTCAGCAGGTCTTGCTGAGGCCTCTCAGGAGCGCGGACAGGTCACCGGTGAGTCTGGACTGAGCAGGCGCAGTGTCCCTGCTCCCGAACTAATGGAGATGAACTGCCCCCAGTGGGCCTTTCCGAGTGCATCACGCCTCCCGTTCTGTTGTAAACGGACTCCGCCGAGCAGCTCCCAGGGGCTCGTGACCAAATCACTGCCTTTGGGAAACACTGCCTTTCTGGTTTGTCACTCTCAGACTCCCTGGAAGTTGTTTATTTCCAAAGGAACAATTCTGAAAATCTGCAGAGGCAATGGCTACTTCCTAATGAGTTAGCACTACTCTAAATTCCAATTGCTCCATCCTGTTCGGCGGCACACGCCTTGCAAAGTCTGGTAACAGCTGCAGAACAGGAGCGGCCCTCGGGGGAAACCCCGCCCTCTGGGGGTTCCGAGTGCCAGGAAGTCCGCTGACCGGAAGCGCATGCACAGCGGGCTTTCGCCAGCTGAGAGCGGAAACCGCAGGTGTGAGCAGAAACTCAGAGCGGGTGACTTTTCGGTCCGGGGCTCTGAAAACCGATGCTGTCACGGCTGCCCCGCACAGCCAATCAATCACCCAGTAAATTAGCAATTTTAAGAGACTGAAAATGAAACAAATTGGAGGTAATTTGAGAAGGTAAATTCTGATTTGTTTTCAATGAAAATCAACTCATTCATTATAATCATCTGGAACAAGAAAATCAAGAGTGGAATTGTATTTTCCGAATGTCTTTGGGATTTCAAATCTGTTTCACACCTTTTAACTTGACCTGGACCATTAGTATATGGCATCCTTTCATAACAGTAATCCTCTTCAAATAGACCAAATAAGCTACACTCTTCCTGAATCAAAAGCAAAAGCTATGTTAGTCTTAAATATATATATATATATATATATATGTATATTTTATAGGTGTATGATGTTTATGTTCCTCATACAGAGGAACAATTTGGAAAATACATAACAAAATGTCTGCATATATACAGTCAATACACATATACAAATACATTTCAGGTGCTTAGGAAACTTTCTGATTGAGAATTTTATACTAAATATCTGGAAAGCCAAGCGGAGATGATTCTATATTAATTTCTAAAACCACCAAATTGCTGTCCTATAAAAATGCAACATAAAGCCTGGGGCCTCTTACCCCAGCAGAGACAGACCTCCTGAGGCGTCCATGCAGAAAAGCACTTAACATCCGGCCTGCGTGGCTATTTAATATGTAGAGCCAGCTGCTTCAAAGCACCAATTAAGTAGCTATATAAACGTCCAGAGTTATCTTTTGCAGAAAGATAAGTATGAGAACATGGGCTGTTTCTCATCCCAGCCGTATAAGGCCCGGCCTTGGAGGGACCGCGTTTCCAGGCACAGGGAAGGGCTCAGCCTGGCCAGGGCCCAGATCTGCATTCCTGGGAGCGGAGCAGGTGTCGCTGTCCCCGTCCCTGAGGATGTGCTGGACTCACTGTCTTCCACCCCATCGTACACAGAGAGGATGCTCCCCACTGGTCTCAAAGTGAATAAAGCCGATTTTTAATCAGTACATATTGTGCGACACCATTTGGGACAGGAGTGCAAGGCATTTCTATTCACCAACAAGAGGGGAAGCTGCTACTGGGACCCCCTGGCCCACCAGCTCCTGCCCGCGGTGGGAGACCGCGTCTTTCCAGCCTGGGGTGCTGGGTGTGAGCAGGCCCTGCATAGGGCTCTGTGTGGACACTGAGAGCCCCAGGACAGGGCTGGGAGGACCTGGACACAGACAAAAGGCAGGACCCACAACCCTGAGGTGCCGGCTTCCTCGGACAGCAGGGTGCCTCCGTGACCAGGTGTCGGAGGCTTTGAATTTGGAGATATCTGAGGAACGTGCTGCGCTCTCCTGTCACACTGTGCTTTGAGACAAAGCCTGAGCTCTACCCTTCACAAGAGGAAGCCCAGGACCCAGCAAGGGGCTCTGTGTGTCCACACCTGAGTGGACACAGGACAAAACAGGAGACAAGATAGCAGACTACAGGACACTTTTGCAAGATGTCACCAGCAACAGCACCCAAGAAGCCTCAGCAATATCACAAGACGAAAAAGGAGCCCTGTTGTGGGTTGTAAAATGCCCAGCACAGAAGGGCACCCAGTGACCGACCTGTGGCCGCAGGGACAGCTGAGCCTGGGCTTTGCCCCCAGCAAAAAGCTTTGGAAAGGCATTGGCTGTAGCAGTGGGATGACAGGTCATATTTTTGGCTTATCTATATTTCCTAACTTAATAAGCAAACTGTGACTCTGCAATTGGAAAAGCAGGTCAGCCCCCACGCCGTCACCACCCGAAAGGCTGCTGCACTTGAGCAGCAGTGATTTCCAAGCTGAGGCCTACAGAGAGGGGAGGCGTGAGCCCAGCCAGGAGCCAGCCAGGTGCAGAGGACTCTCGGTGCCCAGGCGTCACAGTGGGGCAGCTCTGCAGCGCTGCGTCACAGTCAGAGACGCTCGGACTGGGGTGAAGGCAGCAAAAACAGGAAGTGACAGGCAGAGTAGCGTCTCTGAAGCCGACCATCAGGGCCTTGCTCTGGGGCCGATGGAGACCACGGAAGGCTTTGAGTAGGGAGTCGTGGGCATGACTCCTGCTTCTAGGGTGCCAGACTAAGAAAGGTGGGCAAGAGAGAGCGCCAGGAGCCAGCTAAGGGCCTTTGCAGCACCCCCAAACAGGCTCAGTGGCTTTGAGGCTGTGTGGCACGATGGGGCTGGGACGCCAGGTCTCAGAGCTGACCGGCCGAGGAGCTCGGGAGCACACACATCAGCAGCCTGTGGGATTCAGAGGGACACACAGGCGGAATGACCATTTCCTGAGGTGGAGACGCAGGGAAAGGAGCCTGCTCGGGCCAGCAGAAGTCCAGCACCGGAAACCTTGTGGCTGTGAAGGAAGGGTGGTGGGCAGAAGACCTGAGAAGTGGAAGTCGGGATGCGCTGGAAACGGGGCTAAGCAGGAGGACGTGGCCCATGCTTCTGAAGCTGACGCAGCACCACTGCGAATGCCCTAGGGCCGCAGGGACACACAGGGCCACCGGCGGGGCAGTAGTAAGGGCCGGGAGCAGAGACAGAGAACTCACTGACTGGGTCCAGTGCTGACCTGTAAGCAGTGCGTGGGGAAGAAAGAGCTACAACACAGACAGGAGGAAGGGGGTGGTGACGTTTGGAGGCCGACAGGGAAAAGGATCTGAAGGAGGAAGAGACCCCGCGGAATCAAATCCGGCCGGTGGCAGTGTGGAAGTCCCTGACCAGCTCGGCGGAAGGAGTTCGGGTGGCGGGCTGGGTACAGAAGCAGAGGCGACGGTGTTGAAGAGAAAGCGGAAGTTGAGAGAAGAGACACTGCATGTGGGCAATGAGGGAGTCCTGCAGGAAAGTAAAATTAGATATCTGATGGCAGTGGGAAGAGAACGTGGGTGAAGTTAACTTAGAGCCCGTTAAGCGATGATGAAAATAATCCTGGAAAACGCTTCCTTTGCCAGGCTGACTCTGACAGTGTTCGCGGTGGCCGCGTGCGACAGCGAGGACTAAAACGGCCCCAACTCCGTCAGCACGTGAGTCCGCACGAGGAGGGTGAGGCAGCAGTGAGCGTGACTCAATCCGAACACACCCCGCGCGGGCCGTGGGCGACAGGAGGGCACAGCAAGCCCCACACAGCCGCACACTATGGCACTTTATAAGGCTAAAATTACTTGTCAGGGCTCTAAACAAGGCAGCAGAGCCGAGGAGTGAGGAGCCTGACCGCTGAGCTGTGCGAGGCCGCTCGCGAGGAGACGCGGCGTGATGGGGACAGAGGGAACTCAGGGTGGCGATGGGTCTGCAGGCTCGGACAAACAGCCAGCAGGTCGTCTGTGTTGGGACCGTGTCTGCACCACACTGGTGACGGAAGCAGGGCCGCATCCCCGACGGGGCGGTGAGGCCATGCGTTCCGTCATCTGCACAGTGACTAAGAATGCATGAACACCGAGTACCTCCCATCCGCGCAAACCGCCTGGCGGCCAAGGACAGAGGCCGCCTGTCCCTGCCGAGACGGCTGGCGGGGAGCCGGGGAGCGGCGGCCTCAGGCCGGCTCCAGAGACGGCTGCCCACGCGGAGTCCTGCGAGGCTGTTGTTTCCAACTCTGCCGCTCTCGGGCGGGAATGGTCCCTGAGCGGCTAGGTGCTGGGCGGCGGGGCGGGCCCACGGAAGCTGCCGTCCCCAGCGCAGCTGCCCGGGACGTGAGTGCCGAGTTCCAGCGGCATCGGCCCGGCCCGGCTCCTCCGAGCTGCCCACAACAGATTCCACCCACCGGAGAGCTGGGGACGGTGCTTCGTGGTCCGCACTGAGCTTCTCAGATGTCCTCCCGCTGACTTCATCATCAGGATCAAACTGCCTCTCCAGGGGACTCCTCAGCCCTCCGAGCCCCGACGTTTCACCCTCCGCACACGCAGCCCCCACAGCGCCTCTGCCAAACACCCGTGGGCGAGGGAACAGCCTCCTCAGGCACCGCGCCCCTGTCTCCAGGAGAGGCGACACCTCCAGGCCTCCTGGGAGCAGGCTCGGCCGGGTAACCTTGTCCTACCCGCGCACAACCCAGCTCTGCAGCTCGCTGAGCCGGGACAGCCAGATTTCCCCTCCTCCTCTGGGCTGTCACTGTTTGGTTGATGTGTTGATTGACTTCTTGGGGTTTTTAGGTGGCCTCGGCCTCCCCTGGGCCGAGGGCCAGGGGCCCCCGCGAGCTGGTCCTGTGCACACACGGCTCCTTCCTAGTCCCCGCGGGTCAGCATCACCTTCCTCCGGGCTGATCTCCCCTAGAACACTGATCTCTGATGGCCACGCGAGCGGAGACGCGAGAGCAGCCAGACCCAGGGTGTGGCAGCGAAGCAGCTGAGGCTCGTGGGGTTAGACCCAGTGCCTACCGAATGCAAGGCTGGAAGGAGATGGAGGTACGACTGTCAGCGAGGCCAACGCAGGATGAGGGCATGTCAAACACATAGGACCAGGAACTCTGTCTCCCTGCCAGAGATAGAGATGGACGCCTCTTCCTGGGGCTGCAGAAGCCGTGGGCTCTGGGGACGCTCCCCGTACCAGGCACGGAAGGCAGTGTGTCCCTCCCCATGTGGCTCACAGGCTGGAGAAACAGCCAGGTGCCCCCTCCCTCTCCTCCCCTCCCCCTCGCCACCCCTCCCCCCCTCGGCCTGGCAGTTTAATTCGCGCTGGTGAGAGGCCCTGGACTTAAGGGAAGACACAGCCCTAGTGAAGTGCATAGCGTGGGGCAGCCCAAAGGGGCACGGAGCCTCTGCTGGCCGCAGCAGGTCGCCACTGACCACCCCGTCGGTGGCCTGCTGCTGTCCAGGCATGCCAGAGGACGGACCACCCTTCCCCTGTGCTAGGAGCCCCTCTCCACAACAGAGGAGGCAAAGCCCAGCCTGACAGGAGGACAGGAGGATGTCGCGCTGAGCAAGAGAAATCACTGCAGCAGCAAAGTTCAGCTGAGGTAGGAGCCCAGGTTCCTGCAGCAAAGTGACCGCAACATGGAGACTCAGCTGCTCCGAGCACTGGGGTGGCGATGGCCGGCTCCTCTGTCCCAGGCGGAGGGGGTCTGGCTACAGAGTGAGGAGAGGACGCCCGCCCAACAGCCACAGCCCGAGAGGGGAGCGTGGGGGGCTGCATGCTCAGTGTCACAGCGGGCCGCCCCCAGTGGGTGCTGAGCCCCTCGACGCTGACCAGACTCGCCCCAAGCCAGCCCGACTGCGCTGTCCTCAGAGAGCAGCCGCTGGCGTGAGCAGCTCACCGGGCAGCCAGGAAGTGGCGACGCTGATGCGCGCTGATCCTTAACAATGGAACCGTGCTGCACTGCTGGCACCGCAAGTGACCGTCACGTGCCAAGCATCACACCAGCCCTCACAGCCCTCGCTGCATTCCTGAAAATGCAGAAGTGGAGGCTGAGGCAGGAGATGCCGATCCAGGGGCCTCCAAGTCACCCACCCTCCATGCAGCTCTCCCTGCGGCCTCCGTGAGGTCTGAGCCTGGGAGTCAGGCGGCCCAGGCACCCAGGCGGCTGTGCCCTGCTGCTGGACAGACCCCGGAAGCCCTCCGCTTGTCCTACTCCAATGTCCTCTCCTTCAAAGCCAGACCTGCGCAGATACAGAAGCAGCGGAGGCTTGTCACTGTTTACATCACAAATGACCCCCGAAACTCATGTGCTCAGAAGCAGGGATTGGGGTGGGGTTGGATCATGGGCGCCCCACCGCCCAGTGGCCCCGCCGTCTGGGAAGCATTGCTGAGGTGTCCTGTGCTTCCCACACGTGTTCCAGCTGTGCCCACACCAGCAGCCTTCCTTATCTGACACCTTGTCCTCCGCCCACTCCACGCTCATGGTCTCTCTCCCTGGCTCCCAGGAGGAGCTAACTGTGTCCCCCATGTTGGTTGGGTAAAGGCCTCACTTCACCTACCCCGGTGGGAGGGGAAATGCAGTCATGGTACGGCTCAGGTGCATGGAGCCTAACAGGGGATTCAGCCTTCCCAGCCTAACACTGACAAGTACAGGAACACAGGCTGCTATACGGTTTCTTTTGGAATCTTCGAAAAGCTTTGAAACAGACACAAAGAATCTTTTGCTTTGCAGTAAATTAAATGAAAACGGACAGGAAGAGAAGCCACTGAGAGATGGTCACATGCAAAGACCCTGTGGCAGGAAACGTATCTAGGTGCCAGGACGGGAGGACCAGGGCGCAGAATCTAACGACTGCTGAGACACCTGGCGTCGGCTGACCCTGGAGGAGCACATAGCAACTGTAAGGTAACCGTTTGTCATCAAGAGGACAGCAATGTCAGACCTGAAGGAAGTTCGACAGGGCTTTGCCAGACGTTCGAGACCCCGTCGAGGCGAAAAACATCCCTAAACAGCACCACTTCAAGCCTGTGAAATTTACTGCTATCTTAGCTCTTAGTACTGCTCCAAATTGGCACTTCACTGCTGAGGAGACAAGGGGACACCTGTACCCACAGCAGATGTGACCCAGGCCTCCTGTGGACGCCCAGTGCCATCCCCGCGTGCCCCAGGGAAGCAGAGTGCTAACGGGTGGTTGGGGCACCATTGCCCCACTATATTCCAGGTTGTCTTCTTTATGAAGCTTCTAGGACTAGTGGGCTTAGGAAATCAGGTACACTGTCACGAAGTGAACGCGCTCAAAGCTCAGCAGAGTTCCCGTCCACCGGTCCTTTTACGGGAGGGGCTGGGGGACATTTGATCTCTCAGATCTCATCACAGAAACAAAGCTGCTCCCGGACGGCAGTGTTAGTCTCTGCAGGAATGTGTGTGTTTTATTTAAGAAGACAGCTCTGTGGGTGAGTTCTGTGTGCATAGCGACCCCCATCAGCCGGCGCTGAAGTCAGGCACTCCTCACTAGCAGTGGTGACCAGCAATGCCCGACTCTGCCCTGCGCTTCCTTAGTGCAGGAAGCTGGAACGTCCTGGAAAGGAAGCAACTAAGAGCCTCGTGCATCTGCTCTCTCCATGTGACTGCTGCAGGCAGAGAGCAGAGCTCATCTCCACGCTGTGAGGAAGGGCATTCTCCTGGCATTGCCTAGTGCAGGGCCAGTCACAGGTGGGACAGGGCACAGCAGGCCGGGGAGATAAGTCCAGGATCAAGGCATCCACCACTTTGGACAGAATCAGAACAAAACTTTCCATTCCGCGATGGGTAATTAGTTACAGGGTAGAGCAAAAATGTAGCAGTCTCTCCCGATCTAAAATTAGGATTTTTGTGTCTCTGCTAAATGCCATGCAGGACAGTGAGTCCCACAGGGGCAAAGAGGAGACCGGCAGATGGAGCTTGGCCAGTGGTTCTGGGGACCCTGCTCCTCCCCATAAAAGGAGCCGTCCCTGTCCACGCAGGCAGAGGACCTGCAGCCAGATGGCACCCCCTGTTCTGCGCTCCCCACGGTCCCTCCGAGGGAGGCCACGTGACCACCGCCCAGGGCAAATCCTCCAGGACTCGAATCTCAGACTTGTGTCTCCTGCTGTCAGGCCTCTGGGTCGTGTATATCACACACTCACCCTGGAATTTATGACTGCAGGCAGGATGAATCCTTCCACACAGAAGCCAGAGGCAGGGCAACGTCTCCTCCTCTTGCCGTAAACTGTCTTTGCAGTTTTGGAGAGCACACCCTCAGTATTTCATCTTCCACCACCAGCACTCTATACTCATGTGTTTAGATTAGCTTTTTTTTTGAGACAGAGTCTCACTTTGTAGTTCAGGCTGGCCCTGAGCTCAGCCTCAAACTCACATCACAGCAATCCTCCTGCCTCTGCCTCCCGAGTGCTGGGATTACGGGCGTGAGCCACCACGCCCGGCACTGTGGTATGTGGTGCTGGTTGCTGCTGGGGTGAGTCTCCACGCCCAGTATTGTTATGTGGTTACCAGGGATCGAACCCGGGCCCTTGCGCTTGCAAGACAGGCGCCGGAACCACTGAGCTAACTCCCCGGCCATAGATTAGCTTTTTGAAAATGGTGCGTAGAGAACAAGACAACCCTTTAAAACTGTATCTGTGGGAATTCCCCAATTCTGTGAGTAGAAGCTGTAAAGAAACCAAAACTGACGTTTAAAACCTACAAACACGTTCCATGTTGAAAGACACAGGAACTGTAATTTTTCTTCTGAAACTTTGTATTTCTTTGTTCTTGATTATGAGTGAACAGGTCCCTCAGCTGCAGAAGTCAAAGCAAATTTTAATCCTTTGTCACCGAGGACAGGGACAAAACCCCGTCAGCCAGCTGCCAGTGCCAGGACCAGAGGCCTTGTTCGGGGGCCTCAGGGCTCCAGGGTGTCTGGTGGCAAAAGCTTCAGCTTCCTCTGGAACTCCCCCAGGGCACTGCCTAAGAACTATGGGGACCTCACTATCCTGTTTGAGCAGATACTTGTTGACAAAGTGAGGCGTTAAAACCAATGAGCAAAACTAAAGCGGTAAAAAGAATAGCGGCTTCAAGTGCAGCTGGAGGAGGAGGCAGAGAAGCTACACAGAGCCTCTCGGTCACAGGGTCCCAGGCGTGGGGGAGGCACTGTTGAGACACGTGTCTGGGCTGAGGCCCAGCGGGTCACCTCTGGGGGCTGGACTGTCCCTGAGGCCCGCAGGTGTGGCGCTGCCCCTCCCTGAGAAGAGGCCACTCCAGGGGCCTGGGCATCCTGAGGCCTGGGGAGGGCGGAAACGTCCCTCCTGCTCATGTCTGTGGCCCCGGACAGGCCTGACAGCGACGGGCTCTGCGGCCCTCCGAGCAGTAGCGGTGAGTGGCTGCCAGGCCAGCCACCGGGGCAGCCTGGGGAGAGCCACTAGCAGGAGTCTGGGGGTCACGACAAGGCCCCTTAGGGTCCGGACCTGTATGTTCTGACAGCCTCTCCATCCACACCCAACTGTGTATTTTTTTTCTTAGATTATGTTCCAAACTATAGAAAAACAATAAATGTAATAAAATAACTGAAATGAAACTTTCACTAAAGCACATTTAAAGTCACAGAAAAAAAGAATCAGTAGGCTTTCAGGTTGCCCAGTTAGAAGATCATAAGGAAAGATGGTAAAGAAGCATGTGTAGACCCCCGGGTGTGGGGCACCGTCATATCAGCCCATGTGTGCATCAAGAGAGGGCACAGAGGAGAGAAAACAGGATAGAAAACATGCAAAACAGAACAGTCAGCACGTCCCACGCCAGTCTGTACACTAAGAAACTGAACGAACAGCCCCAAGTAGAAGAGATTCAGAGAGGTCCAACCTCGACACAGTACACCGTGAGACTGACTAACCACGCCTGAGTCTGTCTCCGTATCCTGGGGTCCCACATAAAGGATTGCAAAGCCCCTGATATAACCGAACACACACCAACACCTGCTTCTGAGTATATACGCTTTGTAACAACCGGCTGAATCTCAGCCAATCACAAGCAGCCAAGCTGCCGCCAGACACAGGCTGGCAACACCAGGGCGGGTTCAGTGTCAGACAGCCCAAGTCCCGGCATCTTCCCCTCACTTCCGTTTCCGGTTTGTAAATGCTTCCTGCTCACTCCTGGGTCTGACCAGTGGCCCGATTTCTGAATCATGCTTTGCTCCACTCAACTCTGTTGAATTTGTCCACAGTTTTTCTTTGAACAGTCTCCAAACTGTCAAAAGATAAAGCAGAGCATTTGAAGGCAATGTGTACACACACTGCAAACGTCTGCAAGTTCAGCCGCAGATTTCTGATCAGGAAGCATGGAGCCTGTGGCTAGCTCCTGAAAGATGTCTGCCAGCCAAGGGCTTACACCCGGAACACCACCCGTCAGAAACGAAGGGGATGTCGATTTCCAGAACCAGAAAGAACAAAACCCTGAGCGTCAGTGGCATTAACTGGTGGCCCTCGACAGCCCGTCCTAACCTCAACCTGATGGACGGACTGCTTCCTCAAGCGCTTTTCTCCTTAGGCGCTAAGATTTTGATTCTGACTTTTACTTCAAACCAAAAATGGAACTGTCTGTCTGAATTTCCTCAGTTATACACGGATGGGAACTGATACTGAGATTCAGTGTCACCAGACAGATTTAAGAGTACACCTCCTGCTGCTTTGATTTGCCCCCGAGAGTATGCCTGTAATGTAATTCGTGTTCTCTCTCAGATGGTTTGTAGTTCTTGGAAACTTCGGCTGCAACAAAGAAAGGGTCTCATGCTAGTCACCCATTAGGGAAAGCTGGCGTCTTTCCAGCTGTACAAGAGACCGCGTGTAACAACGCGACATGTTACCCGAGACTCCAGGGCATCCGGCCGCAGACTGCAAGCGCGGGGGCTAAGCAGGGATTCAGCGGAACAGGGCAGTACATAGCTGGGCTTGCGGCGGCGTGCCGATGCGGCCTCGCTGAGCATGGCACAGGAGCCCTGGGCTCTTACTGGGCTTGTTCAGTAGCGGTGGGCGTTCTGCCTACTCTCTGCTCTCAGATGCTTCACAGAAAAGGAAAATGCTATAACGGAGGAAATCTCAGCTACTGGCGGGTGTGGCCAAGTGTGCATGTGAGGTCTACATACACTTCCTGCAACTTCCCTGAAAGTTTTAATGTATTTAAACTTTTCATATCTAGGCTATTTTTTCAAACTCAAAAAATTAATGGTGGGGCCGGGGAGTTAGCTCAGTGGTTCCGGCGCCTGTCTCGCAAGCGCAAGGACCCGGGTTCGATTCCCGGTAACCACATAACAATACTGGGTGTGGAGACCCACACCCAGCAGCAACCAGTACCACATACCACAGTGCCGGGCGTGGTGGCTCACGCCTGTAATCCAAGCACTTGGAAGGCAGAGGCAGGAGGATTGCTGTGATGTGAGTTTGAGGCTGAGCTCAGGGCCAGCCTGAACCACAAAGCGAGACCCTGTCTCCAAAAAAAACCTAAAAAAAAAAAATTAATGGTGTTCTATACTGAAGGTTAATGTCATTAAAACAATGAGTTGATTCCCTTCAGATACAATTCAGTTAGAGGATGACACAAAGGGAAAGGAAGACTTTTAAATTTGAAAGTATTAAAGTATTTTCATGGCAAAGGAAAGGACCCTTTAGGGATGTGGGAGGAAGATAATGCTTGAGAGAGAGGCGTCCTCAGAAGGCAAGAGGGGACCAGCCAAGAGCCAGGGGCGGAAACAGCTGGAGACAGCAGACTCAGGCATCACCCAGTCGGGCGGAAGGTGGGAGTTCCTAGAAGCTCTCGCGCTTTCAGAGGAATGTCGGGTAATGGCAGCTGCGAAGGAGGGGTGTTGGTATAGAAGACTTAGAAAACCTGTCCCTGAAATGTCCACTTAGCAGAGTAGCCTAGAAAGGATTCCCACCAGCATAGCAGGGTTGCAACAAGGCATTGAGCGGTGACTTGAGATTTGTCCCGCTCTGGTTTCACATTGGTGCTGTAACATGTTATCATATGCTTGGTGACTCTGAGCGGCCACACCTAACTCCTTCAGGCCTGGAGGTCACGCTCCGACATGGCTCCCGTGGGCCAGGACTGAGGTGCAAGCGGGGAAGAGCTGAGCCCTGACCCCTCCAGCTTCGGGGCCACCCTTGCTTCTCGGTGGTAGTTCTTCCTTCTTCAGAGGCGGCAGTGAGGAGTCTTCTAGGCTCTTATCTCCCCTACTGTGCATTTGTGCTCATACACCTTGAGCTTCCTACCTTATTTTCCAAAGTTCCTGTGATTATCTGAATAGGGCTGATAACCTGGTGATCTGGGAGCTCAGCGTCCTTACTGTAATCGTATCACAAGTGTGCAGACTCCCAGTCCTAGGGGTCAGGACATGAGTGTCTTTGAGAAGGGGCACGATTCTGCACAGCATCCAGAGACCCTCAGCCAAGAGCAGCCGACCAAGCAAGCTGTGTGGTTCGTTTACAGCTGGTCGGGCAAAGGCATGGAGAGGGTGAAAGTCTCAGTCCACCAGGACTAGCCTGCAGAGAAGGTGGGATAAACAAGGTACAGGTCACTATGGGGACGCACCTTGGAGCCTAAGTAGGACCACAAGACAGGCCCTAGGGAGGGGCAGAGAGTGATGACTGCTGCTGAGACGGGGTGAGGCCGGTACAGGGCTGCGGTGGTTATATCTAGATGTCCCCCAAAGGTGTGGCTTTGGGGGGGTTGCTGGACTGTGGGTGTGTGGTGCTGAATGAGTCCACTGATGGCGTTACTGCTGGGTGTGATGGTGGAGGTCAGGCCTGGGGGGAAAGGGTGCGTCACTTGGACATAGCCTGGAACTGTACAGGCCCCAGTTCACCTTAGAGGAGGTCTTCGGAAGTTGTGGCGTGGGTTAGCTCCGCGGAGTATGTGCAAGCCCTGGGCAGAGGCACAGCCCAAAAAGGGCGAAGGGATGTTCCTAATGCATCACGGCTGTTCGCTGTTCTTTCCATCCACAAGGGCCTGAGTTCAGACCCCGGGAAAAAGGGGAGTGGGGAGGGTTTGCAGGAGCAGCCACAGCGAGTGGCTGGCTTCCCATTACCCGGACGCTCCTCTGAGAGCAGGGAGGCCACGTGGACTGAGCAGATTATGCTGCAAGGAGCTCATCAGCGAGAGCTCACAGCACATCTTTCCACAGGCTGAGCCTGCAGAGCTCGGAGCATGAGCAGGCAGCAACGGTGGGGCCGTCCAGGAGCCCCGCCCTCTCCTGCTGGCCTCCACCACCGCTTCCCTGGAGCAGCCGATTTTCCACTGGCAACAGACAGGGAGGGTTTGTCGGTTCTGAATGAGGTATTTCTGCTACAACATCCAGGAAACCAGCGGGGAGGGGAAGAGGGGTGCGAGGCGCAAGCAGGCACCGGCTTCGGGAGGGCTCGGCAGGGCGGTGCCACCGCGGCATGGGAGCTCCATTGCCAAGGTGTCAGGGACCTCGCGCGTACTTGCGTCGTCCAGCTTTGCTTTTCTGTCCCCCGTGATACTGGTTTGTGGGCAGCTCTCGACTCTTTCTGATCTTGAAGAATGATGGAAACCAAGCTTTTGGCTCCTGCACCTTTTGCAGGGATTCTCCTTGGAAGACTATTGGTTGAAAGCGCAGCAGGGAATATCTTGTGTTCGCTTCCCGTGTCCCGTGCTGCCTTGTCCTTGTCCTTGTCCTTCTGAAGCACGGCACCTGCTGCAGAGGAGCTGGGACGGAGGCTGCCTCGGGGACCCACAGCTCCCAGCAGGAGCACGTGCCAGGGGCTCCGACAGTCGCCGACAGGCCTGGGCCCAGCCATGCTCCATTTGACCAGAGACTGCGTGACCCAGGTCGCTGCCGAGACCCAGGCGGGAGGAGACCCGGGAGGCTGAGGGCGCAGAGGCAGCTGTGCAGACGTTCGAAACCAGCGGCAGCGCTGCAACACCTCTGCTCATGTCTCCCTCGCTCTAGGATCCCACGCTGTGAGAATGCCACACTCTGTGACATCCCCAGAATCGCAGGAGTCAAGTGCATCCTGTCACAAAGAGCAGGCTTTGCTCAAGGTCCCCGGAAGGTCAGGCTGTCTTCTGATTAGTGACGGGATGTGCTGAGCGCAGAGCTTCTGATTCAGAGCTCTGGGCTGCAGCTGGCATTTGCACCGCACCCTCCTCTCCTGCGATGCCAACACAGGGGAGAGCCCTGGGTACTTTGCAGCAGCCTCTAATCAGCAGTCTGTCCAGGGATCTCTTGTCTCACATGCTCACCAGGTGTTAAACTGCTCCTGCTGCACCGGAGGCAGCGAGGTTTGCAGCTCCACTCAGAAAACAGGGAAGGGTTGGAATAGCCAGTGACAGTAGAACGCCGAGCACACGGACAATGAAAAGGCGCAGGAAAGTGACCCCCTCGGAGGCAGATGCCGCCGGAGTGAGCACCTCCCTGCCCACGGCCCCCAGGGTCCTCCACTCCGCGGGACGGGAAACGCGCCAGGATGCTTACCTGGGCCACCAGCTTCGCTGTGTCCTAAGGAAGGTGGGGGAGCCCCAGTGACACCCCCAGACAGGCTGCACTCTGTCTCCTGTCTGTACATGCAGAGCCACAGCGGGGCCACTTGGCAGCCCGTGGCGGCCCCTCAGGGTCGGGAGCCTGGCTGCACTCCCAGAGGCACCACGCGGCCTCTGCCTCCTCGTAAACAGCTCTGGACGCACAGTGTGCTCCCAGCACTCGGTAACCCTCAGCGGGCAGGGGGCAGCTCGGGGACCCTCCCAACTGGAGCAGCCTGCTCAGAGAGGTTGGCTGAAAGGTGCAGCGCCGCCCTAGGAGCCCCAGCCCACTGTCCCAAGTGCCACACCCACCCCTCTGTGCGAGATGGCATCTGATTCACCTGCGCGGGCTCAGCCGCTCTCCCCTCCCCAGATGTGCCCCTCACTGCGCCCCACAGGCCACCCGTCCCGCGCTCCTCTCCTCCAACACAACTCAGGACCATGTGGGCCTCATCCTCCCCCAGATTAACCGGCTTCTACTTGTAAGTGCATCCAAATGAATCAATTATCTCACTTTTCTGAGAAGAGTTAGATACAGCTATTTTGATTTCCATGCATGACAGAAGATACTTAGGCTTCTACAAAATTATAATGACTAGAGAAATACGCACAGAGCTGGATGGCGGCTCTGAATACACGGAACTTGTCCATCCCGATGGCCTCTTGCTCTGTACAGCAGCCAACTGCCCGCTGCGCCTGAAGGCCACATCTCTCCCCAGCTTGAGTTCGGCCATGGTTACACCACCAGAAAAGGCCAGGTCGGGCTTCATTTGTGCTGTCTGAGTATGGAGAGCAGAGAGCAGCAGTGCTCTGCGAAGGCGAGATGACGAGTGTCTCGGGTTTAGAGACCGCGCTGCCTCTGCCACCCCAGACTGCCTGCTGGGAGAAAGCGTGAAGCAGGCAGGAAGGGCAGGGCTTTGTTTTACTTAAATAAACGTGTGGAAGTCAGGCCGTCATTTGTTGAGCCATGGCCGGACCTTAACCCAGTGATGAAGAAATTGTTAAGTGCTTTCGATGCTAAGAAGGGGCTACACACGTTTAGCTTTGAAAGTGTGCCCTCAGAGCAGCTGACCCGCGGGCGCGTAAACAAGCCACAGCTCACTGATTCGAGCTTCATTCCTGGCTCTGGCAAGAGCAAAAGTTCACAGCCCATCATCAGCGGCGTCCCTGAGAAGCAGCTGTGACGACAGCAGCAATCAGTGCCGGCGTCTCCTACGCACTGTAAAGCTGGCCTCTGTGTAGCGCCGAGAACCGCGCGGTCGCGGTCATCTGGCAGCATGGGGACCACACTCGCCTTTAACAGAGGGATTTAAATCACAGTGGGAAGTGCAGAGACGCACTGGAGGGGAGGAGGAAAGCAGGATGTGAGATTAGCATGAAACCGAGGCTGCAGGGACACTGGAAAAGGTGGTGACTCTGGAGCTCAAAGGCTGAAGCCAGCAACAGGCATCAGGACCCTGACAGAGGCCGGGAGAGCCGTCCCCCCAGGGCAGTGAGCACAGAAGCATCCCGGACCCTCCAGCTTCCTGACCAAGACGTCCTACAGCAGTTCCTGACTGAAGTCAAACAGGGAGACAGGAGCGCAGAAGGCGTGCTCCGCAGGAGCCACCCACCGCCTCTGACAGAGCGGGAGCGACCGCTAACAAGTCAAGGCCCGGTGCAGAGTTCTTAATGAAGGGATGCTTGCGAGTCAGTGTGCCATGAAGGAGGCGTTCCTGGATTCTTCTACACAGAAAAACGGTGTCATGTATCTCCAATATGTAATAATTTTATATTTTTAATTGAAGTACGTGGGAGGATTGCTGAAGTAGGAGGACTGCTCTGAGTTTGAAGCCAGCCTAGGCTCATTGTGAGTTTAAGGCTAGCCAGACCACATAGTGAGAACCAGTATAAAAACAAAACAGAACAATCCTAAAACTCACCCATAGTTAGGTGGCTGATGGAGCCATGACCTTGGAGTCTCTTTGTAGTCTCTCACTCCTTCTTCTCTGCTATTACTCTCCTACTCTGCTTCCAGGTGCTCACGAGCTAAGTAGCTTGGTGCCACTGTACCCTTCTACTGTGGTGTCTCTGCTGTGGAGCCAGGTGATCAGGAACTGAACACCCTACACACATGAGCCAAATTACACCTCCCTGAGTGTTCTGTCAGGCGATATTAAGTCAAGAACACGTACACACCTGACCTTGCACCCCTGTGGCAGTTGTATGCCACAGGAAGTGCCACTCCATCACAAAGAACCTCCGTTGCAGTGTTGCAGAAGCAGAAAGGGAGTGGCTTGGCATCCACGCCAAGAAAGCAGATCCGCGAGGTGTGGTAGCTGCGTATTGCTGAGTTCCAACTATAGAGTGAGACAAGCACGTTTCTCAGAAGCCTTTGCAGGCATGAAGGCTCCTCAGTGCTGTCCTGACCCTGTCAGGACGGCTTCCTGACCCCACTGTCCAGACTGCCTGGCTCTGGGACCTGCAGCCTCCCATGCAACAGCTCCTCTACCCAGTGAAGTGGCTCTCGAAGGCTCAGTCTTTAACCTTCCCAACTATTCTGTGCCTCTAAATGCCCTGCAATAAACCCTTTTCTGCCCACAGTAGAAGAGCTCTGTTCCCTGACCAAAACCACCCATCGCTGTCTGTCTGGGAGGGATGCTGCGGCAGCGACTCCTCGGGACCGATGTCTCTTGCAGGGTAAGCAGGGTCCTGGCTTATTTTCTCTTTGGCTAAAAATAAAATGTCAGTGTCTAGCACGTACTGTGGCCAGTAAATCGTGCAAAAGATAATGCGCTTTTAAGTAAACGCAATTATATCATCTACCACCTCTGTATACACTGTGCTGAGAAATACAACCTGCCTGCAGCACCAGGCACAAACAGGACTCTGTTTAGGCTAATCTGCTCTGTGTGAGACTGGCAGGCACCTCCAGGGAAGCCTTGAGTCACATTGTGTTTATTTTTGTTTTACTTTATAGTCTTAGCTAAAATCGCTTGTGCAGCCTGAACCGGAATGTGAGGGACCTCAAGGAAGCTTCTGAGGTGCTCCTGCGGCCAGTGCTATCGGGTCCTGGTGGACTGTGGTGTGTGTGTGTGTGGTGTGTGTGGTGTGTGCGTGTATACACATATAGTTCTGGGGCTGCTCAGTCGCTGAGCCATTTCTCTAGCCCGTTTCTACCTGTATTTAGTTAGATGGGATCTTCCTAAGTTGCCCAGGCAGGACCCGCACCAATCCTTCCCAAGTATTTTCTGCTGTGCTCTGCAGCCGTTGTGGCGCCTAAGGAGAGCATAGCATTTAACGCTAGCTGAGCGTAGGGCTCCCAGCTTTGCAGAAACAGCATGTTCTCGACAGGCTGTCTGGGACAGGACTGTCATCAGAGCTCAGAGAGAGTACAGGGACACCACAGAAGGAACCTCCTGGGAAAGGCAGCCACTCTGTCCACTGCCCAGGGCACAGCTCACGGCCCTTGTTCTGCATCAGCCAAGCCTGAGGGAAGAGCAGGAGTCCAAACCCTGGCCTCTTCACCTCGGAGCCGCAGAAACTGCATCTTGCAGTTCTCTTTTCTCCTGCTTAAATAACTAAATGCTGAACTTGAGAAGTAAAAGCCTGCGTGTGAGTGGCTACCTGGCCCTCAGCTGCCTTTCAGAATGTGCCCTGTGGTAACAGGGCTGGGACAAAGTATGCACACGAGCCCTCTGAAGAACTAGAGGGAAATCATCTCTGTTGGGAGTACGTGTTTGTCACCCATGTAAGTGACTGAAGAGCCAAAGCAGCATCTGCTTCTGAACTGTAGCTCAGGACCAGCGGTCACGCTTGTGGAGCAGCTACCAGGCAGAGGGCTTGGCCGCCAGCCCGAGGGCGCGGCGTGGGGGGACTAAGGCCATGTGGTGGGGCCCAGCTCCGAGAGCAAGGAGGGAGGGAGAGGGGAGAGGGCAGAGGAGGGGAGGGCGCTCCCCCAGTCCTCCCGTGGCCCCCTGAAGACACGCCTTCTAAACTGTAGTCACCTTCCCAAGCCCTGGCAGGTGTCTTCTTTGCTGTACCCCATCCACTTTCCTCGTTCTCAAATCTGGGAACAACAGATAACGCACGGTGATGGGAAGGAAATTAGAGAGGGAGGGAAATGCGTACTGTGCCTGAGACTGAGCACAGAGCCTGCCTCTGCCCTGGCGGAGCTGCCCGCGGGGTGCCAGCAGCACCTGCATCCCAGCACGCGGTGTCCTCTACCCGCCACGTGTCTGTGCCGGGGCTGGCACCCGTGCCGGGCAGCAGTCGAGGGCTGGCTGGCGCTGCGCGGAAACTCTGAAGCCCAGCATGAACTAGAAGCCTGGAGCGCTTGCTCCCCTCCTCCTCCTCTTCTGGATACACTAGGTCGTTCAGCTCTGATGCAGAAAGTTCTCAAATAACACCGAGCAGATCCACACCTGCTCCCGCCCCTTCAGAAATCACCTTTCAGTTCATCCAAAGAGCGACTGTCTACATGGACAAGACACGAGGCCTGATTGTTTTTCTAACGTTGAGCAAACTATGCTCTAGAGGTTACTTCTGCTCGGACCTTTTATAAAAGACTTATTAAGACCCTAGAAGTGAGAAACCTTGCTGAACTCAGAACCCCTGTACAGCAGTTCCTTGGCTGTCAGGAGTGTCCGGGGCCTGTGGGTGCTCAGGTCCCTGTATTAACTGGCAAACACCCCTACGCCTTCACTCACCTCTTAGTTATTGATAAAATCTAATGTAACCCAAATGCCACATAAATGGCTGTTATGCAGCGCTGCTCAGGAGAAACACTGCGGAGTTGCATACCGGGCCTTTTCTTGAGCCCTGTGGACGCTGGAACCCCAGACGTGGGGCACAGATGTGGTGCCCCCGTGTTTCAGTGCAGCTAAGTGAGGTGTCTGGAAGCCTCTAAAGCCTGTGTGAAACTTCAGCTTCTCCCCTGGTCCAGACCTTTTCTTAGTGTGTTTACCAGCCTCGAGGAGAAATCGCTTTGGACACGCTGTCCTCAGTAACCGTGTTCTGTCTGACCGGACTCTGGCCCGCCTGGGAGGCCGCAAGCCTCGCTCTTGCAGGGGTTGATGCCGCAGCCCTGGAGCTGTGCTTCTGTGTCTCTTTCTCTTTTGGCCCTGAAAACTGAGCCCAGGGTCTCTGCACTGAGCTGCCCCCCACTCCCTTTACACATGTTTGGACTGTTTGTTTGAGGCACAGCCTTCCCACATTTCCAAGGTGCCTAAGCTGGGACACTCTGCAGGGTCTTCAAGTCCTCTCCTCACCATGAGTCTGACGAGGCATAAGAGGTCTTATAATTTGACTATAGTTATTAATAGTGGAAAGGTCTCTTTGTAGCTCTTCTTTCCTTCACAGACCTGGTGGCAAGGCGAGGAGACCATCTTGTCTCAGGAACAAAAGCTCCAGCCAACCCCTTCCTGGCAGGGCGCTTCTCCTCAAGGCTGTCTCCCCCCTGCTGGCTGTCCTACTCTGTCTGGCGTCTAAGGGTGGCCTAGAGCCACCTGCGGCTCTCTGGAGTGGAAACCTGGAAGAGAAGGCCCTCGGGCTGTGGTGTGAGCTCCTCTAGCACCTGACACCCCCCTGTGAAGTCCCGGGGCAGGTCACTCTGTGGCAGAGACTGCCCGTGGAGCTATGCGGCGCCCTGCACACCGCCCTCAGCACAGGTAATGGGTAACCTCGACTTCCTGGCCTTGGGGTGGCAGAGCCTAACCTCAGCCATCCTGCTCTCTGTCCTCAGGGGCAGTGCTGCCTTGCCGAGGCCAAGGGTAATGCAGACCTTTTCTCAGTCAGGTGGAATAGCTGACATCCTTGGGTTGCCTCTCTGAGCGTCCATCCCCAAGTGAGAGGACCCCAGGCCAAGTCTATTCGACATGGCCTGGCCCTCTGGGGTCAGCACAACCTCCGGAAGGAGATCAGAAGGGGGTCTGGCGAGGGGAGAGAGCAGGCTGGTTGACTCACAACCGGTAAAATCTTGGTGAAGATTTGAACCAAGAGATGTGAGACTATGGGCACCGGCAGTCACATCCGCGCTAAACGTCACCACAGAATCCGGTGAGGCGTGGAGGGTTCCGAAGCTCACCACCTTCTCACCTTTCCAAAGCCCGGTAGCTTCTGTTGGCTCTACCAGCTCTGCAGTCTACCCACTGTGCTGGTTGTACCCCATTTGCCCTCCTTGTCCCCCAAATCCATGTTCCCTTTCCTCAGCCCTGAGTCACTCTGGTCCTGTGGCCACCTGGCTGGACTCCCTGCAGGTCATGGGAAGGTAGAGGGGACAGGGCAGAGCTCTCCCCCCCTCCCCCTGCTCTGCTGCCCCCTCTGCTGACGGCCATGTCCCGCCCTTGAGCTGTCACCTCTGGCCAGGTTGAGTGACACCACTGCAGAGTCTCCCAGCTCTTCAGGCAGAATGATGCCCACAATCGTTGGGCTCTGGGGCTCACCTGCCGACTTCCTGCATCGTGTCCTTGCCTCTGTGCACTTCCATTCCATTAACATTTCCCGGAAGACCTGGATAAATTCTGCTTCCAGCTGCAGACCTCAGTATCTTCCAATCCCTTCTACTGACACTGCTTGGGTTCCACCGTCCTGCAGCAGGTTATATGCAATCATGACTTCGCACACGCTAACACATCTCACAGGGGGGTGGACAACTCCAAAAGGAAATACTCCTTTTCAGGTAGACGTGGTAGACTTATCTCTTTGCTTTCCAAAATTCCACTGCATTTCCAAAATCTCCATTGCCAATGGAGAAATAGCCTGAAACATGTCTGAAAGGGACCAACCGACCCGAAGAATAGAAGAAGCAAAAAGCAAAACTGAGATGTAGACGTCCAAGGTGGGTGGAGAAGTCAGAGCCTAGCCAAGGGGACCCCACAAGGCAGCCAGCTGCTGCCTCCACCACACCCTGTGAGAGCCAAGGCCTCAGAAGTCGCGGGAGACCTGAGCAGGGTGGACAGGCTGCACGGGGTGTCTGGCTCCATGCCCAGGATGCTCCTGGCTCCATGCCCCCCGAGATGCTCTAAGAAATACAAGGAGCAGCAGGGGCCACAGAGAGGGCAAGCACTGGAGCCCAGACAGCCAGACTGCCAGGGGACAGTAAGGGGACCCGGGGACCTTCCTCCAGAGAGAAGGTAGCTCAGAGCAAGGGCAAGGCCAGGGTGCTGCAGCACGGGGGTGACCAGCCCCATATCATACCTAAAAATGTCCTTCCCAGTGTCCTGTCCAGTGTGCCAGGCAGAGGCGTCCTCTTCACATCTTATGAATACAGAGAACTGGCTGCATGGACTTGGCACAAAGCTGGTGTGTGATTTACAATCAAGAATGTGTATCTAAATGTCTTAATAAACATAAAGTTTTTCACTATGTATTAAAATTCTGTTTTCCTATGTTAAATGTATATTTTCTGATGAAAATGCATTTCTATTGCATACGTTATAAATAGTTGTAGCTCTTTTTACTCTATAGATCATTTTTTTCTGTAAAAACAAAGCTTTATAAACAGCTTTCTTTTTTTTTTTTTAGATTTTTTTTGAGACAGGGTCTCACTTTGTGGTTCAGGCTGGCCCTGAGCTCAGCCTCCAACTCACATCACAATCCTCCTGCTCTGCCTCCCGAGTGCTGGGATGACAGGCATGAGCCACCACGCCCAGCACTGTGGTATGTGGTACTGGTTGCTGCTGGGCGTGAGTCTCCACACCCAGTATGGTATGTGGTTACCGGGGATCAAACCTGGGTCCTTGCACTTGCAAGACAGGCGCCGGAACCACTGAGCTAATTCCCCGGCCCATAAACAGCTTTCTTAAGACAATATCATTAATGAACCTGCTGGCAAAAAATTATTTATAGAGAACACAATTAATACATTTTGTTAGGGTTTGCACATCTCTAAAACACCTAGAAATGAGCTATGATATTTAAACTTAACTGTCTCCGAGGTTCCGATGGCCTCCAGTCATTAAAGTTTGATGTGAGTTTATCATCGTTGTCACTCTCCTGACATTGTTCTGAATGTCCGCTGGTCACAGCAGGACACACAGCTCCTTAGCGTGAGTCAGAACTTCCAGGCACTAAGACGCATGGCCCACGGGTCACCATTTACATCTGTGCTGAGCCCCACGAGTTTAGGGCCAGCCTGAGACGTGCCCCACTGGAAAGTTCAGAAAAGCCTCAACTGTGAAATGGAGACATAGCCTGAAACAAACAAGAAGTCATAAAGAGAGAAGAAAGAATGAAAGAAAAAGACAAAACAATGCAGAAGTCAGAAGAAAGCCTCTTAAGTTTTTGTGACAATTGTTTCAGCAAGGGAAGAAAACTTGCTGAATCAGTACACCTTTTTTAGAAATTGAGGTTCAATCCACAAAATGAAACTGAAACACGCTGAAAAAAAGGAGAATTTTCACATATACATACATATATATATATGAAAATTAATAAAATAGTACAAGAGCAATTTGAGAATATGATTCGCACTGTAACAAAACACTGTTACGTTGTCAGACGGCTTACAGCACGGCCCTAGGGTCTAGCTCATCCTCACTCTAGCAAACCGCACCACCCATACATTGCAACCACCGGTAAAAAACAGCACGGAGGGCCTCAGCTCATCCTCACAGTAGGGTTCCGTCTAGCACGCTCTGCCTCCTTATCGCCTCTCCGGAAAACAGCAGGCTACTCCCTAGGCACTTCCAGATTCTCAGGTGGGGGGGCAGTCCCTCCCAGAAGTCAGTATGTGACCATTGCGTGTGTATAGTCGGAGGAAGGGGAGTCGTTTTCCCCTCAGAGTACACAGCATGTCCAAGGACACGTGAATACTTCCTGTGCGTCTTGCCTACCAGCACTTCCTTTCCCAAGTTTGCATGGGGCTGCAAGGTCTCCAATACAGTTAACCTTTACAATAATATCAGAAAGGTAAGAAAACCTATAATATCCCTGAAAATCCAGATCAGAGTCTTTTAAAATTTATCTTTGGAATTCAAAGAATATGAACTATCTCAAAGAAATACAGGTAGCCAAAATAAAAGTTTCAAAATATGTTCTGATCAAGACTCAACATTAAAAATAAATAAATTTCACTTCAAGTATAAGCAAAATATACAAGCTGACATTTCACCAAAAAGGATATGGCACTAGCAAATAAGTAAATAAAAAGATGCTAAGTATCATTAGACACCTAATTTATATTAATCCAAATATAAAACTACAGAGAGAAAGATCTCTGCACGCCTGTCCAAGTGTGTTAGATAAAATTCAATGTCAACAGTGCTGCAGAGGATACAGAAAAATAGTCTCTCATGCAGTAGTAATGGGGTATAAAATGGAGCCCTAGTTTCTTATAAACTAAATGTGTAACACCACACAGTGCAACAAGCATGTTCTTGGGCAATATACTGTATCTCAGATACAGTAGAAATATGTAGAAATACTACGTAGAAATAATGTTCACACGAAATCATAATAAGATTATGAAAATTAATTAATTCAACACACTTCCCATTTTGATGGTGTTTGTAAGTGCAGCAAACTTGTCTTCTCCAGCACATCACAGTTGATGCTAGGAAGCTCCACAGACCCAGCAGACAGTCAGTAACTTCTGAAAAGCTAACAAAGCAAACTTAATAATGGAGTAAAGATGACTTAAAGTTTCAGATATTCTTTATGACCATATACAATAATATCCCTTACAAAGTAAAATCATGATTCTCCTACTATGCCACAGGCCAGGGGTGGTTCCCATCCAGTTGAGCACCCAATCTGAAAACTCCACTTCAAAATGTTTCAGAATCCAAACACTTTCCACCATTCTGCTGGTGTTCAAAACACGTTAGACTTTACAGGGCTTCAGATTTTACATTTTTGGATTAGGGATGCTCAGCCAGTGAAGTCTTCATAAACATTCAAAATTAAAACTGGGGAATCTGTATGCTTCTGGTTCCAAATATTGCAGATGAGGGATTCTTAGCCTATGTGCTAGATGTCCTTGGTGTAGACTTCACTGAGAGTTTAAACATGAATGCGTGCACGCGCACGCACGCACACACACACACACACACACACACACACACACACACACGATCCTGCTGGTTATAAAACCTACCCCTAACTTAACACAAATTTGTTGGAATCCAAGCCTCAGTCGTTCAGCCCATCTTATGATGATGCTGTCATTACAGATGAGGAGGATTTACCACTGTGGCAACCTGCGCACAGCGCGAGGACCGCAGAGCGCTCTGTGGTGCTCGGTCTGCAGCTACTGACGCAGACGTCATCTCAAGCACAGGGCCATGGGCTGAGCTTTGCTCCTGGTGTTCACTGTTATGTCAGGGAGCAAACTTGAGCCCCATTTAACTATCTGGCTAAATTCTACTTCGCCATCCATGTGAAGTTGTCCATGTTAAGGTTTTTTTCAAGCTTGATCCTTCCTATGCTTGCTGGTCCCTTAGGTAAAATTCTGAATTACCTGTACTAAAAATTTATTTTCCATTGTCTATCACTTGACTGCATCTAAAATTCTGTGTTTGAGAGAGAAGGGGAGCACATCTGGGGGTGACGTTGGACCTCTGCAGCGTGTGTGTGCATGTATGTATACACATGTCCACCCCTGTAGTAATGGACTCAGCCACAACGCAGCCCCCAAACCATGCTGTTTCTGGTGGTCCCAGCCGAACCACCTGCTCTTCATCTGTGCAAGTTCAGTCCAAGGAAGACACCTTGATTATTTTTCAGACCTTAAGCATCCCTGTCATTGGAGACACAGAGGCAAAAATATGTGAAAAAAATTTTGGTCACTAATAATAGAGCTAAAACAAGGGGCAAGACTGAATCAGGATCAAAACACGAAATGTCACATTCCGTCAGGTGCAGTGTGTACTTTCCCAGTGGTCAGCATGTGCGGCACACATAATGGACCACCCTGCGATAGGCACACCAACCCTGCTTGGCTCATGTTTGCTAAATGAGCAGAAGATTGGCTGAATGGGTGGGTGGGTGGGTGGGCGGACAATAAATAAACCACACAATTAAATACTGCATAATTAAATTAAAATGAATGGTTAAATCTACTAGTCAACATGCAAATACGCCCTATCAGTTTGGGTTGGCAGCTACTCCCTGAGCCCAGCCCCACACAGGAGCCTCTCAGCCCGGCTTTTCCACAGCCCCGGGGCCTGTGAGAGCTCCGGGCCCACGCGGGGGTGTGGACGCGCTGTCGAGGAGCTCCTCCACCTCTGGTCGCTGCTCAGCGCACAGAACCTTCCCTGCGCTCTCACTGCACTTCCTCGAGCAGTTGCAGGGACACGTGGGACTTGCCCTCAGTGGCTTGGTGACCCTGGTCCCATGCGCAGGGGGGACTCCAGAAAGGCAGGACCTGCATCGAGGGGAGAGGGGACAGTGGTGCCGCACAACGGCGCACTTCCCACAGATGTCCGTAAAGGAGAGAGCAGAAGAATGAGTCTCAAAAATTGTGTCATGTGGTGCTCTTAGTGTATTTCAGACATGGTTATGTAAATTATGTATTTAGAAATATATGTGCTCTATATCTCTTCTAATATACAGATATAATACACACATATTATCATATGGTAAAACAATTTCTGCTGCAAAATCTAAAATCTTCACTGAGATTTCCACATATTTCCTACTCCTGTAGCTGGTCTGTTTGCGGGGAAGAAGTTCCTGCCTGTGTTCACTGGTTAGATCTTCTAAAGAGAGTTCAGGAATCTTCCTGCTTCCGTCCTGTAATCCCCAACGTTCTTCTCTGCACGAGCGTAGCGTTCACCTGAACTGGCACTGCCAAGGGAGGACTCCGGCACAGCCGCGCCTCACGCTCCCGCAGCACGTGGGGTGGCCGTCTCCCCTCATCCCTCGGCCCCCCTGACTCCAGCCCTCCTTTCTCCTCCTGTTCCTGTGTGGGTTCTCTCCCTCTGTCCCTGAGCTTCGCCTTCTATGCATTTGTCCTCGGCTCTCATTCTGCACACTTCCTGTGGCCACCTCTCCTTCGTCTACACGCTAAGTGCCACGAGGAACTCGTGCCTGCCAACTGCGTGCCTCCCGCTCCTCCTCACTGGGTTCAGAAATGGGCCGAGTTGTGGGGTGTCACCAGTGTCCGTACTCTCCTCGTGACGCACAGACTAGAATGCACTTTTCAGGCACTTTCAGGGTTCAGAGACACTAGTGACGAGTTCTAGGAACAAGAGGAAGTCGTGGCGCACTGCTCCCAGGGTTGGCCCCAGGGCCCTGCTCTCCACTGCACGGATTAGAGGACGAGGAGCTCAGCTATGGTGGAGATTCTGTGAGACGTATATGTTTACTGTGTTTTACTGCTGGAGCGTCCTCTGAGGCAGTGACTCCCGCACACTGCCTATCTAGTGCCTGGCAGTGGCACTGCCCCCAAGTGTCCCCAGCTTTGCCGAAGTCCAGGCACCTCCCTCTCTTCTATTTCCTTCTGCTACTTCCTGTCTGTGAACACGTTACCCCTGCAAAGTCCTACCACTCATGACTGCCCTGAGTCAGTACCACGCCTGTGCCACTTGCCCGATACTATGATAAAGTTAAACTTCCGACTCCAGCAATGACCTAAGAGATGATCAATGCTGAATCGCTCAGCTGCCTACACTGGAGAAGTCTGATCACACAAGAGCAGACTCTGCCTTCTCTAGGCGACCAGCAGCCTGGGAGCTCTCGGGTTGGAAAGGGGAGACACCGTCCACTCTCCTTGGGAGCTTTGTGTTGTCACTTCTTCCTTTTAAAACTATAGCCATGGCCCTGGAACAGCCTCTCTGGCACTTTGCCAGTCATCTTAGCAGAAAAGGAAGAAAGTGAGGGATGGGTGGTCTGCACCTCTCCCTGCTCTGAGCACTGTGCACAGCACTCCCAGCACTGCTCAAGCCACAGGGCTCGGGGACTCCACACTGGGGAGGGCCACCGTCAGCCCCGGCATTCTGGAGTCCCCAAGCACCCCCTGTGCTCATGAATCAGCTGCTCTTCAAATGCATCCGATGAGGCAAAAGGTAAAGGGGTGTGGATAAGACGGCGCGTCCACTTTTCAGAGACCCACCAAAGGGACTGAGGGGACGCAGAGCAAAACCCCGGCCTCCTCTTCACTACCAGAACCTTTGAGCTTTCATAAACATCCTGTCCTCCTCTCCTCCAAGTCTGTTCCCGGATTTTTCTGAAAATATTACTCAAACCTGCTGGGAAAGGGAAGGTCAGAATGATGCTAGATAAGATGCGTGTTAGCAAAATTAGTTATCGGTTCTAGAAAAAAAATACACAGCTGGTAAACCATTGTGAACCACCATGGTGAATTCTCTAAGGACACAGAGTCTCAGCTTCCCGGTCCAGCACTGTGGCAGCACTATGCTTATGGAAAGATTCTCCATTCCCAAAAGCTAATTATGCAGGGTAATGTGGTTGGCTCTGATTTTCAGATATAAATCCAAGTTCAGAGAGATGGAGTCATTGAAGATAAAATTGCTAACATGTAGCAAAGACAGCAACTGAGCTGTGCTTTTTCTGTCCCACAGAAGATCCTGAGTGATAAGGGTCCTGAGTTACAGTCGATTCCAGCAGCTGTGACGAAGATACCGTGGTCAGAGGGACATGAACGGTGGACGTCAGTCTCTCGGGGTCACTCCCAGTGCTGAGCAAAGCCTCAGCTTGCTCTGCTTCCAATTTCCAACGCTCAAGGCAGAGGGCAGTCAGGTAGTGTTCCTCCCCGCAGCCACATGTCTCTGTGGCTCCTGTGAGTCCCAGCCTGACTCAGGTTTCTTTCTTCCTCTGCTGAGCGGTGTGGCCAGAATCCTCCACTTCGTATCTATGGCGCCTCCAGGACTTGTGGTCAGTTTGAATATAATGGAAAACTTAAGAA